>JADBJO010002475.1:0-5000 GCA_016801955.1 Conus betulinus
TTTTTGTTTCATTGTAAAAATTACAGTGCTGTACGAGATAAGTGTGTACTCTTTTTCAAAGAATGTTGCCATAAAACAGGAAACATTCGGAATTTTAAAACTGAATTATGACGATAATTCAGTGAAATCACTTGCCAGATATATTGCAGAGGGCATGAAAAATACGAGCAGAGGTTATCATCAACTAGAACTTATACGACGTTCAAATGAAAAATGAATGCTACAGGAAGCAATAAAATATTTGGTTGTCGTATTTATATATTTATTTCTATGAATAATATATTAAACTGGATGGTCGAGATACTCGCCTATTTTGCTTCTATTTCAAGCTTTCAATTGATTGATGTTTCTTTTATGTTGTTACGTTCGTTTTTGATATGATTACTTTGTGCTGTACCCCCCCCTTTCACTAAAATGACATAACATGTTCAGTGTTCTCTCTTCAGATGCTGGAGATAGCTAATCGGATATCCAGTGAGAGGCTGTGATTAGAAAAGTTACACTAAAAAGATTTACGAGTGTAACTGGAGTAATTTGTCGTGTGTGTGTGTGTGTGTGTGTGTGTGTGTGTGTGCGCGCGCGCGCGCGCGCGCGTGTGTGTGTGTGTGTGTGTGTGTGTGTGTGTTACAGCAACTACATGCCTCAGAATGTTCGACTTGCCAACTTGAGGGGACTCACATATTATTACAAAGAATTCGACGAGAGAGACTAGAAAGCGTCGATGGACCTGGCTTTAAGAAGAAAGTAATTTCACACCTGTATTGCACACATTACAAAATCAACAAACGTAATCACGTAAATGCATACATACACATAGACACCACACACACACGCGCGCGCGCACACACACACAAAACACACACACACACACACACACACACACACACACACGCACACACACACACACACACACACACGCACACACACACACACGCACGCACGCGCACGCGCGCACACACACACACACACACACACACACACACACACACACACACACTGTCGTACGCTGTCTGACTGGACATGTGTATGCATGAATGGACAAGACAATCCGGATAGCGAGGAAGAGGAAAAAACACGGCAATCTCACCCGCTCACCAAACTGCCAGACACAAACATCAGCACGTATCGGCGAGTCCATGGGGGCTGTCGTTGGACGGACGTGGTGGCGCCCTTCGGGGGGGGGGGGGGGTGGGGGGGGGGGAGCTCACTCACGCCGGCTACGCAACTAAGCAATTAATGTCGTCAGTAGGGGGCTTAGTAGGTGGCGTCTTGCCAGCTTCTTCATCGCTCCCATTCCTCCACGACAAAACAGGAGAATGACCTCAAAGAGGACAGGGTTCCAAGGGTACTCGCATGCCTGAATACCCTGGAGGGTGTTGCAGTTGTTGCAGTAGCTTTTAAAGCAGAGGTAGTGGGGGGGGGGGGGGGGGGGGGGGGGGGGGGGGGGGAGAGGGGATGGTGGTGGTGGTGGTGGTGTGGGGGTTACAGTCGAAAACGTTTCCAAAGAAGCTATGAATCGGCGAATGGCAGATCAAGCGCGACGCGCACGAAAGCTGTCTTCATACACTCCTTTCTTTTTTTTTTTTTTTTTTTTTTTTTAACCCGCGTACGCAGGTTGATACAACTGCGGACACTCCCTGCATATCGAACAAAGGGAGTGGAGTTTTTTCTGTATATTACCGGGTTTTTTTTTTTTTTTTTTTTTGTTTTTGTTATCCTGTCATTAACGCAGCCATACTCCAACTTCGGGGAAGAATAAACACTCATCAAATTGGAATACAGCTGCAATACATTTACACATCACACACACACACACACACACACACACACACACACACACACACACACAATTGGAAAAAAAAAAAAGTAGTTTTGGGGAGGGGGTGGGAGGTCCACAGGGAAAGAAAAAAGTTGATGTCATGAAGTTTTCTGTGATTCCTTACCCTTCCTTGTACCACCTTGGAGGCCTGCGCTGTGTTGACGATGGGTACAGGCACGCGCAGGACACTCCATTAAGATATCAAGGGACATAACTGCTCCTGAACAGAGGTAAATCAGACTACAGGATGCAACTCATAACAGCCTTAAAGTAGCATCCCCATGGGTGTACCAGCCCGTATTTCATGACTGCAGAGCCCACCGGCGAAAAACACCACCCTCCAGCTGTCGAGCACACCCCACAGACCAAACCACCCCTGCCCACGGACAGATGAAGACAGTGCCACTCCAGACACAGCCAAGCTTTCGCCATACGGTCTTATGTGCACAGGACTTTCCCTGGGTCAGTGGGTCTTTCCTCACCGTCACTGGACCTTTATCTCCAGGGTCAGACTAGTAAGGCAAAGTCCTAGGGTAGTTTTCTATCAAAGATACCTCTCTCTCTCTCTCTCTCTCTCTCTCTCTCTCTCTCTCTCTCTCTCTCGTCCTTCTTGTTTGATTTCACATGAAGTCACTTCACTCTGAAACTTAAGGACAGAAACTAAAAAGAAAGATGCTGTGAATTAAAAGACCAAGAAAACCCTAATCTTCCCCCACGACACATGAAAAGGAGACAGATTAACTGAAAAACATATAGGAAATATAACACATTACATCCAATCAATCTCGAGGGTCAATGATTTGCATATCAAATGGCATGAAGGGAAAACAAAAAAAAAAAAAAACTCTATTCATTTCTTTTTGTGTTCAGGGCGGACAACCGCTGGACCTATTGATTGGATCCTGAATATGCTGAAAATGATGACTTATAATCACTATTAGAAAAAACAACAACAAAAAAAGTAAATAAACGAACAAAAATATTCTTATGTTGAAGATCTTGTACTTCTGTGCTAGTCTCTCTCTCTCTCTCTCTCTCTCTCTCTCTCTCTCTCTCTGTGTCAGTGTGTGTGTTTGTATTGTCTTCAGCTAAGCAAGTCATGAAGGTAAAGAGGAGGCGAGGGGATGGACACACACTTTGCGCGTTATACCATTGAATTAATAGACAATAAATGATAATGAAAAAAAAAACCCTTAAAGGATTGTAACATTACTAATATTGTCCAGAAGAAATTTTGTAACATAAATCTCAATTCCTCTATCTAAACACATGGAATTCCGTTTCTTCGTGTGTGTGTGTGTGGGGGTGCGTGTGTTTAAAACAAAGCCTACTCTTATGTCTTAGATGGAAGAAATAGGGGGAAGATAAGTATTTATTTCTACAGTGGTCCATAATTCTTCCTCACTAACAGTATGTGATAGATTGGGTGAATGGGGAATAATGAATGCTTCTGAAATTAAGCCTTCAGCAAGCTTATAACCTCCAACGGGGTGAAAACTCACCAACACATAACTTTGGTCAGACACCAGTATTTCGAAGCTTAATGTTTCTCCACGGTGACCGCGGAAAGTGGTAACTTGACTTCTCTGCCTTTTCGGTTTTTAAGAAGAATGCTATCCCTGAAAAAGGCTAGTGCGCAATACCGTAGTATGTTTGATGAGTTAGAAAAAAAAAAAGGTGGCACCTAAGAAGCAAAAAGAAAATCATGAAAGAGCAAAACAAGCTAATTTTCTGTGAAAGTAGAAAATATCAAAAGATGACCTCTTAAGACACTAGTGCTGAGGGCCAGTTCTTGGAATGAATCCGCAAGGGACTATATACAATAAACTAATGAATTCCAAGGATAAGTAACTCAATTCGAGAAATTAGTTTGTGGTCACACACATTCACAGGCACATGAAGAATGATTTTGTCACATTACCCATTTTGACACCTATGACATACATTCATATAAAAGAATCTGGATTTCAAGGTGAATGCATAATATGAAAACAAGGCTATATAAAATTACATTCCTACAAACGCACAGGACAATAAATTCTAAGATGAGATTTAAAACTAAAATAACACAAATATTTGTTATCTAAATGCAACAGTACGCTCACTCTGAGTTTAAATTATATGTATTTTATAAAACAAAACGTAACAATAATCCATAGTTAAAAAGCAATTAAAACATCACCTCTGTTCAGAAAATCAATGGACAGGGGGGGGGGGGGGGGGGGGGGGGGGGTGACACTTTGTTTCAATCTGACTCTTCTGCATTTTCACCGATCGATATCTTCGTCCTGACTGAAGAAGGTCATACTGATTTGCAAGAACGTGGTCTGGTCACACACAATCTTCTTCGCTTTGCAAACAACACGGCACCTGTACAACTCACTCAGACTTTTTTTCTGTCTCCCACCAACAATTTTTCCCTCCCGCGTTCACCAATTTCTCAAGCACATTTCTGCTCTTCACAGTCAACCCACCATACCAACACACAAATGAGAAAGTTAAAACACATTCCAGGAAGCAAGAATAAAATGTCCAAAGAATGTCAGTATTCACATGAAATGATCGCAGCTTGCGAAGACAATGCAAACTGGTTTTGACATTTTGTTGTGGACATAATCAACATGGGATTAAAAATTCAGCTTATTCTCTCTCTCTCTCTCTCTCTCTCTCTCTCTCTCTCTCTCTCTGTATATATCTATATATATATATATATATATATATATATATAGTGTGTGTGTGTGGTGCAATGTTATGTTCGTGGTTTTCTTTTCTTTTTTTTTTTTTGAGTGTAGTGGAACACCCAAAAATTGTTTGATGGCAATGATATGCACATTTACTATTAACGCTACGTCTTCAAACACCCCCCCCCCCCCCCCCCCCCCCCCCCTACTTCTGCTGCATAAATCAGAATGGTTCCATCTGAGTGTCAAAAAGCTTAGAGTGAAAAAAAGATCAATTATATGCAATTTTCGTACTTAAAAAAAAAATTCAGCAACGCCCATCCTACCTTCAAATCTACTCATGTCTTGAAAGGCAGTGTTCGTACTGAATTGTGTGGTAAAAACCAAGCTTAATGATTTGCATGTGTTTGTTATTGTTATTTCTTCGTTTCTATATGTCCATTTTTTTTCTCTCTCATTCTAAGGTTACCGCCTTTACGGAAAAACTATGACATTAGTGT
>JADBJO010002475.1:10000-25000 GCA_016801955.1 Conus betulinus
CACACACACACACACACACACAAACACACACACAGAGGTGTCTGCGCGCACGATCACACGTACACTTTCACTGACTTAGGCTGTATTCAGCCAAGGATAATTTTCACATCAACATTGCTATAGACCGAATTTCTTCTTCATTCACACCAATTCACTGGTGATAAATTGTCCTATAACGGAAAGAAATCATGTTTTGCCACATGTCACAAAAATCATATTTAATAATGTGGGGCAGGTCTGGACAAAAAATTCACAAAAAAAATCATATCTGAAATAAGGGCACTCGTTATCACGATAACAAAATGTACATACATAAGAGTAGTTCCAGGAAAATTTGGCAGCTGTCCATCCCATATGAATATTGATTTTTCAGAATAATTAATTTTTGAGTCGTGTCTTAATTAATTGCCGCACAACTAACTTTCAATGCAGTGGTTTTACTGTGCTCCAATTAGCCGGGCACAAACTGCTTGAAAGCATCAATGCGAGCAGATCATTGGGCATACAGTGGAACAACCTCTTTTATCGCATCTTCTTTTCATTTGGGGGAGATCCCAAGAACTTTGAGTGTTTGAAACAGACTTAACATAAAAAATCACTGTTTTTTTAGGGGGGGGGGGGGGGGGGGGGGGGGGGGGGGGGGGGGACTTCAAATTAAAAATTAAACAAAAAATGTGGTTACACCACACTCAATACACTCTTTCTAGTCTGTACTAATTACGACAATACTGTGTTTTAAAAACGTCACACACGCCTTGGCTTAAGGCTGTGACAGGCCAGTTGACATAGGCTAGAACATCAAGGCTACATCAAAATGTCGTTATGCTCAGGATAGTATGCAGGGATTGTCTTCAGTTGTGACAAGCTCTTAGCATAACATTATCTAACATTATCACTCTCCAGAATCCCTCGAAGTCGGAGTGTGGCTGCCCACGTGGCAGGGTAATCAAAAACGGTCACACACGTATTGTTCTCATCCCCAGCTGATGGATTAGTACCATAGTGGTCAAGTGTTTTGGCTGTTCGGATGATCCTGGGAGTCTTTTGAGCCAGGGTACGACGACGACGACGACGACGACAACAACAACAAACACAACAACAACAACAACAACAACAACAAAAACGTCACACAAAATATTAATGCGTCTTGTATAAGAAGTCGAGTGTCTATAGACAGGCGCAATTAGACTGTTTTGTGAATCTATATTGTGTCTAATAGTTGATTTCCCTTCTTTCTTTCCTATGCCCATCAAGGTATATGCCAGATGGCTCCAGACATATTAAACTGAAACGAATGGGACTAGTCGGGGAAAACCATCTAGATAAAGTCACGGGTGAGCGTGATGGCCTGGAATGTGAGGTAAGGTAAGTGATCGCTAATGCACATCTAAATATTGTGAACTATTTCATCGGCAAAAGTCCCTAAAAGAAGTGACATGTTGTTGTTGTTGTCATACCCTGGCTAAAATACTCTAGGGATCATCCGAACAGCCGAAACACTTGAACACTTTGGAACACATGCATTAGCTAGGGATGAGAAACATTACGTGTGTGACCGTTTTTGATTACCCCGCCACGTGGGCAGCCACACTCCGACTTCGAGGGATTTTGGAGGCTGATAATGTTATGCTAGAAGCTTGTCACAACTGAAGACAATCCCCTCATAGCTATGCAGAGCATAACAACATTTTGATGTCGCCTGGGAGGTGTCGCCATCCGTAATGTGGACGGCAAGGCACACGACAAAACCGTTTGTGTAACAGGCCGAACTCTATAACCCGTGGCTAATTCATACCCCGGCTAATTTATTGTAGGAAATTTTATTTTATTGAAAGAAATTGAGTGAACGATATGGAACGATATTGACTGGATGACACGGGACACGACTGAATGAAGCGCCAGCTGGCAGCTCTTCAGTCGGCACTAACTAGGTAGGCAGCCCGTTGTGTAAACGAGTGTGGATTGTAAAGCGCTTAGAGCTTGGTCTCTAGCCGAGAATAGGCGCGCTATATAAGTATCATTAAGAGAAGAGAGCTCTTTCAGCTGGGAAACCCCCCCGCAAAAAAAAACCCAAAGAACCTGACACCCCTCCCTCATTTTGAACACATCTGTTTGTGTGTTGACATTACTGTGGATATTTGGCTGATATGTTGCTGCCCTACACTTAGTATATAATGTCTTACACAATTGTAAAGCAATTATCGCCCCTGTCTTCTTCAAGTGGTGTGTGATGTCATCCACCAGCGGGCAACATTATCATTTCTAGTAAAACAGGCTTAGTCTTCATTTACGATTTATTTTCTTTAATGAATCTCTGGAGTCTAATTGCTGGTACCAATGTTGCGATGCTGATATCAGTATTAGTAAAGGTAACTGGTCTATGATTGTGTAGGTCGCCTCTGTCAATTTTCCTCATTTATGCCTCGCCTAATTGTGTCTTCTTGGACTGAGAGTGAGACCAAGTCACCTTGTCAACCTTCAGTTACTGCTTTAAAACAAAGAGTTTCTTATTTTTGTCCAAAGTTGTCCATAAAATAAATGGTTGAACCATGATTTCGTGTAGCGTGTGTGTGTGTGTGTGTGTGTGTGTGTGTGTGTGTGTGTGTGTTGTGTGTGTGTGTGTGTGTGTGTGTGTGTGTGTGTGTGTGTGTGCGCGCGCGCGCGCGCGCGTGTGAGTGTGTGTGTGTGTGTGTGTGTGTGTGTGTGTGTGTGTGTGTGTGTGTGTGTGTGTGTGTGTGAGAGAGAGCGCTCGCGCGTGGGCATGTGTTTGCGCACGTGTGTGTGTGTGTGTGTGTGTGTGTGTGTGTGTGTGTGTGTGTGTGTGTGTGTGTGTGTGTGTGTTTACGCGCTCATGCAATGTTAAGGTACTTTTCCCCCTTCGTTGTATTCTCTCCTTTCTCTTTTACTCTATATCTCCTTGCTCAACGCTCTCTTTTTTCTGTCTTGTTTTTCTTCTTTCTTTCTGTCTTATTTTCATTTTTTTTTCTTTTGCCCTCACCCTCATCTCCCTTTTCTTTTTCTTTTCACATTACCTACGAAATTATTTAAAGCAGAAGTTGGTCAAAAAATAATCAAGGTATATCAGAGAAAACTGAGATCTCCAGAACAAATCTTAAATAAATGTCAGCGAACCGCCCAGAGAAACGTGGACAAACGAGTCACAAGACAAACCACAACGCGTTTCGACCTCTTAGGTCTTCTTCAGGTGCAACAAAAATGAAACAAATAACGAAAATGCACTTAGCTTTGATCGCTTCTGTGTTCAGCGCAAGGAAGAAGGCGTTGAATGAAGTGCATTTTCGTTATTTGTTTCATTTTTATTCATCTATTGTACATCGACCTTTGCGAAATCCCACTTGATTCACTGGGATTATACTTTCTTTTTCACAAAAATAGAAAAGACATCTTTGGATAATCTTTTCTCACAACTTTACTGCTATTGGCCTGTAGCCACCAATGTCTGACCTGGGCTTACCTTGTTTTGGAATTGGGACTACAACAGATCTCTTCCAGATACTAGGGAAAGTTTCATTAAACCAACATTTTTGGTATAATGAATGCAGTAATCATTTCCAACGTGAAGGCAAGTGGTATAACAGTTGACAGGATATATACCATCTAGGCCAGCAGCACTTGAATTTGAAGAAAAAAGATTCTAAGTCTCAGTCTCAAAAATTCATCGTATGTAATAGGAGCGTTTCAATAATGGAAATGATTTGGTGGTGGATCCTGATAGATAGTTCGTTTTTCTTCGTTCTCTCTAAAACACCTGATAGATGAACTGAGACTAGACAGCACGTTATTTCCTGAAAATATTTTGACGAATGTCCCAGCTTTCTCCAGTGAGGATGGAAGAGCATTATTATCTAATATAACTGGGTACTGTTGCAAGCAATAACCATTTTTCAATTTGTTAACCATTTTCCAAACCTTATGGATATCTTTTGATTCCTATATTTTGGATCTACAAAATTCTGAGAAATGTATTCTTTTCGCTCGGGCAACGACCCTGTTACTGTTATTTTTGCATGTTTCATCGCTAGGAAATTTTTTCATCTGTTCTCACTTTCAGCCAGGCTTTATAAGCTTCTTTTTTTAAGAGCTACAGCTATCGCACAATCTAAATTCCACCATGAATTACCAACATATTTCCACTGTTGGGCATTTTAAGTCCGTAGGCCTCTCCCAGGCGCCTAGCGTTGACTCTTAACATAACAGAGTCGTGCAAAAAAAAAAAAAAAAAGAACATTGGGAAGAGAGTCAGAATGTACCTTTTTGGCGTCCTGGGACTTGATGCCAATAGAGCTGACGTCAGCCAGCCGTTCCTTTTTCTTTGCTTCAGATGGTTTTCTTCTTCTAAGATTGTATTTCTTTGCAATATTCATACCCTTTAAATTCAATGTATTTCAGGGAAAGAAAAAGAAAGGGAGGTGTGTGTGTGTGTGTGTGTGTGTGTGTGTGGGGTTGGGTGCTATAAGATGGGCTGGAGGATATAAACTGGTCAAAGCTAAACTACACCCCAGGTATAAAAGTAGCCAAGACCAGTTTTTGTCCATGGTATAGTCTGGCGTAGGGTAGCTTGTACGGAGGCGCATATGATTATTCTGCATTAGGCTAGTTTATACGGGGGGGGGGGGGGGGGGGGGGGGGGGGGGGGGGGGTGGGCTTCTGAACGGGGTAGAGTCTAGGCCTCTACACCGGCGCAGAAAGAAGCGGCAGGCCGGTGGAGCTGTACAGCAACGATCGCCAGAGATGGCCAGGACTAACCGGCGCCGGGAGAACAAAGGGATGTGACGAACAGGGTGGGTGAGGGTAGGTGGAGAGTGCATGATGGAGGGGCGGAGGGGTGGGGGGGGGGAGGGGGGAAGAGAATGTATGGGAGTAGGGGGAGGGGGGATTGGGAGAGGATGTGGGTTGGGGAGGTGGGGGGGGGGGGGGGGGGAGGAGGGGGGAGGGATGTGGGAGAAGACGTTTCACTTCGCTTTTTCCCACCAAAACGACAGCACTTGTTGAGTGGTGGGGAGACAAGGGTGTGTGTGTGTGTGTGTGTGTGTGTGTGTGTGTGTGTGTGTGTGGAGGGGATGGGGGGGGGAGGGAGTGGGTGAGGGGGATAAGTTATGTCAGAAAGTGAATCCACCAGAACGACAAGACGTGCTGACTGGCTGGGAGAGGAAAGGAGAGAAGGGGGCGAGGAGGTTATGAATAGAATCAAGCCACCAGAACGACAACATGAATAGACTCATCAAAGAAGGAAGGGTGGGAGGGATGGAGGCACAGGAGTAGGTAGGTAGCCCCCCCCCCCCCCCCGGCCTCTACGAACTAAGCGAGTTCGTAGAAGTGGGGTGGGGGGGGGGGGGTTTAGGGGGATGGGGAGGAGGTGAGGGAGGGAAGTGGGGGTGGGGGGGGGGGGGGGGGGGGAGATCATTTCAAGCTACACCTGGACCTGTGGAACGACAGAACGCGAGGACTGATGTATGGGAACATACTCGCTTCGAAAGGCAATGCTTACTGTTCAGTACTGATCTATTCCACACGCCATGACAAGAAATTTTCTTTAAGAAAACTGTGATGATTACCGATCATACTGAAGTAAAAAGCTTATCATCACATGAAAACATTTACTTTCACTTAGGGAAAACAATCACACGATAATTACACTTTAGCTTATCATCACATGAAAACATTTACTTCCACTTAGCGGAAAACAATCGCACTTAGCTGTAAAGGATGCTGACATGTGGGGGACTTAGGGACATTCTTTGCAAACGCTGCATGAAAAGACTGCAAGTGGGCGGGGTGGGGGGGGGGGGGGGGGGGGGGGGAGGGGGGGGGGCGGGAAGGGGGCGTGTTCGGATCTCTTCTTTAAAAAATAAAAAGAAGAAGAAGAAGAACAAAAAGAAAGAAAGAAACCAGCAAAGAAAAAAAAGGGAAATCGGTTGCGTTTGTAAAAAGTTCTGACTGGTGCGGGCGGGAGAGGTGCTGACAATAATCTTGGATTAGTCTCAGACAGATCAGTCCCGTGGGGATTCGTACCTATAACGCTGATCATCTTCAGTATGATTTACTCTGTATCTGTATACAGGAAAACAATAACTACAACGCTGATCATCTTCAGTATGATTTAGTCTGTATCTGTATACAGGAAAAAACAATAATGTAAACGCTGATCATCTTCAGTATGATTTAGTCTGTATCTGTATACAGGAAAACAATAATTGTAACGCTGATCATCTTCAGTATGATTTAGTCTGTATCTGAAAACAGGAAAACAATAATTGTAACACTGATCATCTTCTTCAGTATGATTTAGTCTGTATCTGTATTCAGGAAAAATAATAACTATAACGCTGATCATCTTCAGTATGATTTAGTCTGTATCTGTATACGGGAAAACAATAACTATAACGCTGATCATCTTCAGTATGATTAAATCTGTATCTGTATACGGGAAAACAATAACTATAACGCTGATCATCTTCAGTATGATTAAACTCAGTATCTGTATACGGGGAAAACAATAACTATAACGCTGATCATCTTCAGTATGATTTAGTCTGTATCTGTATACGGGAAAACAATAACTATAACGCTGATCATCTTCAGTATGATTTAGTCTGTATCTGTATACGGGGAAAACAATAACTATAACGCTGATCATCTTCAGTATGATTAAATCTGTATCTGTATACGGGGAAAACAATAACTATAACGCTGATCATCTTCAGTATGATTAACTCAGTATCTGTATACGGGAAAACAATAACTATAACGCTGATCATCTTCAGTATGATTTAGTCTGTATCTGTATACGGGAAAAACAATAACTATAACGCTGATCATCTTCAGTATGATTTAGTCTGTATCTGTATACAGGAAAACAATAACTATAACGCTGATCATCTTCAGTATGATTTAGTCTGTATCTGTATACAGGAAAACAATAACTGTAACGCTGATCATCTTCAGTATGATTAAATCTGTATCTGTATACAGGAAAACAATAACTATAATGCTGATCATCTTCAGTATGATTTAGTCTGTATTTGTATACAGGTAAACAATAACTATAACGCTGATCATCTTTAGTATGGTTTAGTGTGTATCGGTATACAGGAAAACGATAGTTATGTGACGTTGTTTTCTCGGCTTTAATTACGGGTTTGATAAGGAGGATAACAATTATGATCTTTTGACGCTCATTAGTGTCCATAAGATATCCCACCAGCGAAGAAAACGGTTTCTCCAATCGCTAGCGCTTCCTGTTATTTATTTATTTTTTTTTCTTTTTAAAGCCAGTAACCCCCAACCCTCCGCCCCCTGCTCCCTATCTAATCCGCGTATATAATATCACTATATCGTTGTTGTTGTTGCTGTTCATGGGAAGTTTTGGTTTTTCAGGTAAACAGGAATACGAAAATAAACTGATCACGTGCTCTAATCAGCGTCAGCGACGCAACTTCGAGTCGCCTTTGATTGGTCGCTTTTTGTTTGACTTGCCTAGCACGCAAGTTTATAGGGCCCCTACCTGATGTGACACGACACTTCTCAACGCTGCGCAGTACGTTGCGTTCTGCCTCTCCGGATTAGGCTTTGGAGTTCGAACTTCGGAAGAAGAGACAAAAATGTGTGTTGGGGTAGGACTCGATCGGCCTCGTTTATCTCCCTTCTGGTAGACTCAAATCACTTGGTCAGTCTGTTTTCAGCCTAGCATGGCAAACAGGAGCAGTTCAGTGACTTGGGGTTGATTTTGCGGGTAAAAACCCCTCTCCCCCCCCCCCCCCCCCCCCCCCCCCCCCCCCCCCCCCCCCCGACATAAAGCTAGGTGCGCATTGGCCGAATGCTGGACATTGTCACGAAGACGCATTGCGTTGGGAAAGAAATGGGGGGGTTTGTGCCGATCATTACTGACACAAAATTGAAGCTGGTTGTGTCAAAATCTAATGGTCTTGTGTTGAACGTTTTCCCCAGATCACGTCTAAACTTTCTCAATATTTTCGGCGACCCGCCTGTGCTGGATGTGTGACGGAAAGGAAGAAAACTGAGACCGGTGGGTGTGTGGATCTGTTGTCTATTATTAGATGCCCATGACATCACTTCGGCCCGGACACCTGACAAGGGTCACTTTGTGGACAATTTCAGCCTGAAGACTTCGGGCGTATCTACCCGTCGCGTCATGCAGATTTTGGTGGAGCAGAAACTTGAAGAGGTAAGTTTTTTTTGTTTTGTTTTGTTTTTGGTAACGCTTCAGAATAGGGATTCCATGTTCATAACTCGCACACACATGCATACACACACACACACACACACGCACGCACGCACGCACGCACGCACACGCACGCACGCACGCACGCACGCACGCACGCACGCACACGCACACGCACGCACACACACACACACACACACACACACACACACACACACACACACACATTTTTAGGTTACTTCTTTTCAGTCGTTGTAATTGACCGTCACTGTCACGAACAAAACACTTTCCTTCGTGAGATTACACACA
Source organism: Conus betulinus (assembly GCA_016801955.1). Taxonomy (NCBI): domain Eukaryota; kingdom Metazoa; phylum Mollusca; class Gastropoda; order Neogastropoda; family Conidae; genus Conus; species Conus betulinus. The sequence continues at coordinate 18,513 of JADBJO010002475.1, forward strand.
CACACACACACACACACACACACACACACAGTCCTGTCCCTCTCTGTCTCTGTCCGTCTCTGTTCCTCTCTCTCTCTCTCTCTCTCTCTCTCTGTCTCGATTTATCTCTCTATCCACGTCCCTCTCTATCCCTGTTACCGGCTTGAACCGGTTTTAGGGCAGCTCGTATCGGTTTTCCGAACCGCCAGATCTGTGAATCGAACCCCCTCCTCATCTCCGGAGCAGTTTGTTCTGTCTTGTGCTTACCTGCCCCCCCCCCCCCCCCCCCCCCCCCCCCCCCTCCCAGCGTGTGGCTGTGGACAGCGTAATACATTGACTGGCGTGGGAATAATGCTGCTGCTGATGGCACTGAAGATGAGGGGAAAAAAAGAAGCAAAAAGAAAAATGAAATATGGTCGCTGCTATAAAGCTTTTCTCGTTGCTAGAGGGTCAGTATTCTCATTTCTTATTTTTTTTTTTGTTTTTATAAACTAAACTTAAAACTTTCTGTGCACCAACCAGAGGGCAATACAACTGTCGGCCACCTCCCCCCACCCCACCCCCCCCCACCCTCAAGATACCAAACTCAGGCGATCTGTCGCCAGAGTTTTGCCTTACACGCGGTTGATGGCCTGTGTGCTGTCTAGGAATCGTCACTCGCGGAACTCGGAAGAATTTCTAGCGTGAAAGGTTTTCACCGAGATGTGAAACGCGTCTCGGGGTATTCTGGTCTCGCCCGTGCGACTGGTGTGCGATTCTTATTTGTCCCTTGTACAAGACAGAAGGATGAGCAGAATGAGAACTCGTTGACGCTGGTCGTAGGTGCGTGCACGTGCACGTGTGTGTTACAAGGCCTGTTCTTCCAAGCAGGTGGGAAGGGAGGGAGAAGTGGGGGTGCCCGGTGGGGTGAGGGTGGGGACGGAAGAGGGGTGATATGGTGTTGACGATGTTCGGCTGTGTTTGTTTATCAGTTGGGAAGTCATTTACATTGCCATCTTTTCACACCCCGACCCCCCTCCCCCACCCCTCCTTGCCCCCCCACCAACCCTAACTCGCATCCTTCCCCCTTACTTCTACCCTGTCCTCTGATGTCATTAATGTCTGTCTTCACCCATCGATACCACCTGTCCGTGTATTGTCATCGATCCCCCTACCCTCACCCCCACTCCTAACCCCCCACCCTATCTCTCTCCCCCACCTTTATTACCTTTACCCTGTCACTAGAGAGAGAGAGAGAGAGGGAGAGAGAGAGAGAGAGGCCCTCAGGCCAGCTTTATATTCCGCTCCCCATTCTCTGCCCCCCCCCCCCCCCCACATACACACACACACACAGACACACTGTTCCTCCCCCATCTACTTGCGTCCTCTGTCAGGACTCTATGAATAGTAACATGCGATTGGTTAGTGCATTGCGCCAGGACTGGGTACAGAGAGTTTTGAACCTGTGGACCACGGGGCTTGGTCCTTAGCCCCGCCTCCACTCTATGCTTTAACCCCCCCCCCCCCCCCCCCCACCCGCTTCTCCTCCACACTGTCCTCTTCTCTTCCCCCACAGCCCCTTTTCGCTAGGTGAACGGACCTTGCGTAGCCCCCAATCCAACAGCCGGACCGATCCACATGATCGGCACGTCCCAGAGCCTTCCCGAACATCACGTGATCCCCTTGGGCTACAGGTGACCGCCGCACAGCGCGCCTCGCTGTCGCTACCAGTATCACCATGACCACAGTAGCGTCATGATTGGTCAAGCGGCAGCTCCTCTTGGTGATGGCGGTAGTGCATTTAACCATTCGACGCAGGGTGGCCGGCTCAGATCTGGCTGAGTCAGTCGGTCAGCGAAGGATGGACCTCAGAATCGACACGACCTTTGGTAGGTGTTAGTCGTTCATGCACCACCAGCCTGTGAAGATCTCCAAGAAAGAGAGACAGGGAGATAAAAAAAAAAAAAATGGTAAAGATGTTGACACTTGGTTTGATTATTTTTTATTTATTATTATTTTTTCTTTACTTCCACGCCTTCCTTTGTCGCTAACGTTATAAGAAGTTGTGGAAAGGGAATTGATCGTGATGGTCCACAATGACGAACATAGGTCGCCCGATGGCGCGGATAGAGGAGGAACTGGAATTGTGTCCAAACTTCGTCAGCTCTGCGCCGGCTTCCCATGTTGATTGTCAAACGACTGACGTGCGACGCACCACGCTCAATCGCGAGCTTGCCCTCTTTGTGTAGACATCCCTTTGAGTGTTGGGACATATTGGCTGTTCGAGTGTTGAGTTCAAGTCTTCGATGTACACTGCAGTTGGACAAATCCTGCCCCTCTGTGGATGTCCCGTGGAACGTGTTTAGCATGATGAGCCAGTTCCATGAAACTTTACGGGGAAAAAAAAAAAAAACCCTCGAGAATCGGCAGGATTATTGTGTGTGTCAGACCGGTTGTGGTGGACTTGGTTTCCTACGTTGACCTCTTGCCATCTCTGAAAGCGCGATTACAGGCGATGAAGAAGTTGTTGTGTGGCTTCGTTTTGTGAGGAACACCTAATTAGAATTTTACAGAAGTTAAACAAAGTATGAGAGAGGCCAGAAAACTGGCTGGATTCCCTATCAAAGAGTGACTTGGGTCATCTTTCGTTGACCAGGTGCGTGTATGAGTGACGGCCAGGTGCGTGCATGAGTGACGGCTGAGCAGAGTTGTGGGACATGACGGGCCAGCAGGGGCGTCGTTGGAAAAGCACAGATCGAAATGGGAGTGGCGAGGGACGTCTCCCACAATAGGTGAGTTGTTGTGTGTTTGTGTGTGTTGTGCTGTGCTGTGCTGTGCTATGTTGTGGTGTGTGTTTGGTGGTCGCGTGCCTCAAACTGTCGGTGTCACGTCACGTCACTGGTTTGTGTGCTGTTTGTTTCTGATCGTCCACTCTGTTTCTCTCTATCTCATTTTCTCTCTCTCTCTCTCTCTCTCTCTCTCTCTCTCTCTCTCTCTCTCTCTCTTTCTCACTAATAGCGCAGATAGGAGTGGCGAGGGAGAGAACTATATAAAATACCAATTCTAACTCACAGCCAGTTTAACCGGTTTTCATATGCTCTAAACTAGACAGTTTTAATCAGTTTTTAAACCTTTCTTTTACAAAACATACACACTGGGTAGGATTATCTGTTTTTAATACTAATTTATAATACTTTTGAGAGTTTAGTTTTTGCTTAATCCTATGTTTTTTCCTGATCGTCCTCAATATCATTTTCACGCTTACATTCATCAAATGCGTCTCTGTCTTTCATGTGAAAAAAAGCTACAGTCATTGATTGCTCTCTAGAGTCTTTTAAAACTGAGTTATATTTCTGACATAAAATCCACACATCAGTGCTCATTTCATCCAAATAAACATAGAGTAATGAATGTAATGCAAGATCGAGAGGATTTTCTCCCTCATAAGTATTGTTTTGTTTTGTGTAACTATAAATCTATGAATGTCTCGATCGGTAGTTGTAAAGTTGTTTATACATGCTGCCTTCTGACCTCAGACTTCAGATAGGAACAATAATAAAACTACAACAATGAAATCCCTGTGGCAGGCAATGAACAGAAGGTCGGGAAAAAAACGACATAAATTCTGAGCCAGTAATATTACAAACAATAAGCAAAACAAGTCGACCCCACAAGAATAAGTCATCCAATCCCCAAGGCCGTTAAGACAATAATAATAATAATAATGACCATGAATATGAAAAGACAGCACTTGTTACTGGATTAATTGGCCTAGAATTACTTGTGCTTTATCTTACTAAAAAGTAACCCAACTATAAAGACGACTGATGTCCATAAGTGTTGTTCCATGAAGCCAACTACTTCGCTTGCAGTAGACAAAAGCCAGCTAACGACAGAACCTAATATGCCAGGGAAACAGTCGATGGCCTTACTGGCTTTTTTTTTTTTTTTTTTTTTTTTAATAAACCTGCAAGATGATCGAGTTGTTTTTTAACCCCATGATTTATCAGGCGGTGATGGAGGAGATGGCGGCGGAGGCTCTGACCTTTGACCATCACCACCTGTAGTAGCCAACACCAGTGTACTTATTGCAAAATCCTAAGGATGTAATAACGCTTGCTAATGTGACTCCTTGCTCTCTAAACAGTGTTCGTATTCGTTCTGCTAGCGTCGTGTTTTCATATAAAATTCTTTGGATAGTTTCTCTTATTCTGTTCACTTGAGTTCGTAATTGTTCACGGTTAGTAGACAACACTTCTAGTCTTGCGGATCTCTCTTGTTCAAGATCATGTGGTCTTTGTGTAATTCTTTCTTTAATATCATGTCCCAAGTTGGAGTCGTCAGCCTCAGCGAGTTTTTCTTTTTCTCTTTTTGTATGCTCATCTAGTTCACCCAGTTTTGCTAAATTGTTTGTTAATTCACGTCTAATGCTTCTCAAAGCATGACCAAGGCACGTTGTTTCTCACATAGGTAGCGGCGGATCGTGGATAGTTTTTAATGCTGTTTCTTCTGAAAAAACAGGTTTCTGCTTGTATTATTTCGTCTGCTGTTTGACTGAAATCTTTACGTTCCATGTTTTACATTTGGTTATCTGTTGGGAGTTCCTGTAGTGTGCTTTGAAGTCTAGCAACTGCCTCCCTATCTAATTTTGGTTGAGCAATGTTAAGGCGATTTTGATCGCTCGCACTGAGTCTTTGTCTAATTTGTACTCTTGGCTAAAAACTTTGATGGGTCTGGTTTAGTTGTAAGCTGAACAAGTTGTCCTTGGTCGCTTCTCACAAACAAATGGTTATCTTTTAGTTCAAAATCATTAGAGTCTAAATATTCCAGAGGTTCTTGGTCAAAACTTTGGTATAATGATCTGACCTTACTTTCTGTTGATTCACGCCGCAATGAGCGCAATGGATATGTCAAATGAGTCATTTCACTCATGGCCTCTCCAGGATCAAAAACATCAAAATCTTCATCTTCAATGCCTGCCGTGTTTTTAAGATAATTAAATTTTTATTTTGTTTTATAAAAAAATATGACAAGCGTATGGCTCAATTCTTGATCCGCATAGAAGACTAATAGAGGCATTTGGCGTGAAGGGAAATAAACAGAATATTATTGTTCCAAATAATCCATCTACTATTGATTCAGATCAAATTCTTACTGTCAAATTTCCAGACCTAGGAGCAGATGAAATGATTGTGCCGGGCTCTGCACGACTTGAACTTTCAAAATAGAACTCGCATCAGCAACAGACCCCAACAGGACAGCAGTCCAGAATCTGGGACGGGGAACCGTGAAAGAAATTTCTATAAAACTTGAGGGACAGGAAATATTTTCTTTACACAATGCAGACATATTTTTAATCTATTCTGATCTGTGGCTAACCGCGAATGAAAGGGCTGATCTTGCGTTTCAAGGAATTGAAAATAATGAAGCACTAAAACACAGAATAGGCGCCGCAGATGCTAAAGACGGTAAGAGGCCTGAGCTATAAGTTATGCGTATAGAAATCGCTTTTCCATACCCTTGGATTTTGAGTTGTTAAGTGCACATGCACCATACTTTCAAGGAGCATTAAAAGACAGATTGTCATACGAACTAATTTTTAATGAATACAAACGTGTTATTAAATCGTCAGACACTGAAAGTAAAGTACAGCATTTCTGACATCTCGTTAGAGTTTGACGTTGTTAGCAACCCTAATTTAGCAAGCCTGATCGAGCAACAATATCTGTCAAAATTTGCAATATATTTCGAAAGAGTGATTCATCATTCTAAACTAATATACCAAAAGCAGGGCAGACACTATATGGAATTTTTTAGTTTTAGCGCCTCGGCAAGATCACTTAAAGGTATTTCTATTGCTGTGTGAAGATGAAGAACCATTCAAAAGAGGAACTGAAAAGTTTATTAATCCTAAAATAATGAAAGTACAATGTTCAATTGAGGGTAGTCTTTAAAGGGAGACAATTACGAGCCCGCTGAGAGCATTAACGGCCGTCTTGCCTGCCCGCCGTTGCCACGTGTTTTACTGACATGTGGTCAGACTGGTTATAGACTGTTTGAGAGAACGCAGACACTGTTTATTATTATGACTGTTCGGCAGAAAGAGACACGGTTAAAAAAGAGAAAACTGTCAAAACTGCTTTCAGTGGAAGACATGCTGGGATAAGTGTGTAGATTTTATGTCAGAAATATAACTCGGTTTCAAAAGACTTTAGAGAACAATTAAAGACTGTAGTTTTATTTCACATGAAAGACAGAGAAGCATTTGATGAATGTATGCGTGAAAATGATGTTATTGAGAACGATCAGGAAAAACATAGGATTAAGCAAAAACTAAAATCTCAGAAGTTTTATAAATTAGTATTAAAAGCAGATAATCCTACACAGTATGTATATTTGTGAAAAAAAGGTTTTTAAAAACTGATTAAAACTGTATAGATGAGGGCATATGAAAACCGGTTAAACTGGCTGTGAGTTAAAATTGGTATTTTACTGTTCTGAGGGACGTCTCCCACAACATGTGAGTTGTG
>JADBJO010002475.1:30000-36010 GCA_016801955.1 Conus betulinus
CTGTTTAACTTATTTTGTAACCTTACCACCGATTCTGAAAGCAATACAACATCGGCTATTAATAAAACAAATAACTTAAAAACATCGAGCGAAAATTTTACCCCATGTCTACTAGTTCTAATTATATCTAGCGCTAATTCGTCAATAACAGCAGCAGCTGTCCTGATGGAAGTCTCGTCTGTCCCGTCTGTAGCCACCTTGTCTCACTCAGTCCTGGGACTCCTATCTTGTAGGTCTTCATCTCTCTTGCTATCTGGATGGTCCTGCCCGCTTCGTACATTGTCCTGATATTCCAAGTGGCTATCCTTGTTGATTTCCTGGGGGTCAGAAGGGGAACGGCTGGGAACCTATCAACTCCCGCATCATCACAGCCAAGTTTAGCACCAAGAAGAAGAACATCAAGCTGAACATCATCCAATGCTACGCTCCCACAAATGATGCGGAGGAGGAGGAAAAGAAAGATGATTTCTACCAGCAAGTACAAGCTGTGCTGGACAAAAGAGGAGCAAACGACATCACAATACTCATGGGCGACTTTAATGCCAAGGTAGGATCAGACAACACGGGCTATGAAGACATCATGGGGACACATGGACTTGGACAGATGAGTGAGAATGGAGAACGCTTTGCAGACCTGTGCGCATTGAACCAGCTGGTGATAGGAGGCAGCATCTTCCCCCACAAGCGCATCCACAAGGCGACATGGAGATCCCCGGACCACACGTCACGGAGAATCAGATCGACCACATCTGCATCAGCAGGAAATTCAGGCGATCATGGCGGGATGTGAGGGTGATGAGGGGTGCTGACGTGCCATCAGACCCACACCTGCTTGTTACAACAGTGAGACTCCGACTCAAGAAGTACACATCAACAAATGCAGCAAAGACAAGATATAATGTGGAGCTGTTCAGCAGTAAAAAGAAATAAAGGAGAAATTTCAGATCAGTCTTACCAACAGGTTCCAACTACTTGAAGAAATGCTTGAAGAGGAGAGCACAGACATTGAGAACCAGTGGCAACATACCAGGAAACTTTGGCATCGAGACCTGTGAGGAGGTACTTGGAAAAAAGAAGACCGAGCACAAGGAGTGGATCTCTGATGATACTGTTCAGAAAACTGAACAAAAGGAAAGAGAAGAAAGCCACACTGAACATGAGTCGGACAAGATCAAGCAAAGCACAGGCCCAAGAAGACTACACCCAGGGCGACAAAGAAGTGAAGAAAAAATGTGAAGAAAGATAAGGAGGAGTTCATCGACAGACTTGCCAGACAAGCAGAGGATGCTGCAGGACAGGGCAACATGAGAGAGCTGTACACACCACACAAAGAAGCTGGCGGGCAAGTTCCAACAGACTAACAAGCCAGTCAAAGACAAGAACGGAAAGACCCTCACAACAACAGAAGATCAATTGAAGCGATGGGCAGAGCACTTCAAGGAACTACTAAACCGTCCCGCCCCCCCGAACCACCACCTGACATCCCACCAGCAGAAACAGAACTTCCCATCAACTGTGAGAAGCCATCGAAAAAGGCCATCCTGACACTGAAGAATGGGAAGGCAGCAGGGCCGATGAGATCCCAGCAGAAGCCATTAAAGCAGATGTTGATACAGCTGTCAACTTGCTACACAGCCTCTTCGGCAAGATATGGGAAAAAGAAAATTCCAGCAGCAGAGTGGAGGGAAGGCATTTGTTATCAAACTGCCAAAGAAAGAGACCTTAGCAACTGTAATAACTATAGAGGGATCATGCTCCTGTCAGTGCCAGGCAAGGTTCTAAACAGAGTGTTATTGGAGAGGATGAAGGAAGCAGTTGACCCAAAGCTCTGAGACCAGCAGGCGGGCTTCCGGCGAAACAGATCCTGTGCCGACCAGATCGCCAGCCTCAGGATCATCATCGAGCATCATCTCTCTCATACGATGCACACATATCAGGACATGAACTGCAGGGTGGCTCATGCAGGCCAGTTGTCAGACGGTTTTGAGGTGAAGACAGGAGTGCGCCAGGGATGTCTGTTGTCACCTTTCCTCTTCCTCCTGGTCATCGACTGGATCATGAAAACCACAACAACAGGCGGGAAACAGCGGGATACAATGGACACTCTGGACGTAGCTAGATGACCTTGACTTTGCTGACGACCTGGTACTCCTTCCCACAGTCACACACAGACGCAGGACAAGACCACCCGCCTTGAGACAACATCATCAGCAGGAACAGGGCTCAGGATAAACAAGAAGAAGACCGAGCTGATGAAGATCAACTCCGCAGACAGCAGCCCAGTCACAGTCGGAGGCAAGCCCATCAGGGAAGTAGATTCCTTTGTCTACTTGGGAATCGTAGTTGACAAGCAGGGAGGCACAAACCGGGACATCATAACCAGGATGGGCAAGGCGCGAGCAGCATTCATCATACTAAAGAACATCTGGGCCTCAGGAGAGATGACCATAGCAGCACCAGTGTCTTTGTGTGGCTGTCCTCGTAACAGCGGAGTCCAGAGCACCAGTGACTGTGTGGCTCCCCACATAACAGAGGTTACCAAAGCACCAGTGTCTCTGCGTGGCTCCCCACATAACAGCGGTTACCAAAGCACCAGTGTCTTTGCTTGGCTATCCTCGTAACAGCCCACAATGGTCATCGCTGCTCGGAGAAGAGCTATACAAAGATATAATTAATACCAGTGTCTTTTATTCCTCTTCTCCGAATAGCGATGACCCTGGCACCAGTGTCTTTACGTGTCTCTTCTCCGAGCAGTGATGACCATAGCACCAGTGTCTCTGTGTGACTCTTATCCGAACAGGGATGACAATAGCACCAGTGCCTTTGTGTGGCTCTCCTCGTAGCAGCAATGACCTATAGCACCAGTGCGTTTGTGTGGCTCTCCTCGTAACAGCGATGACCATAGCACCAGTGCGTTTGTGTGGCTCTCGAAAAAACAATTACTAACAGCGATGACCATAGCACCAGTGCGTTTGTGTGGCTCTCCTCGTAAAAACTTACCATAGCACCAGTGCCTTTGTGTGGCTCTTCAGTAAACAGCTTTGACCATAGCACCAGCGTTTGTGTGGCTCCCTCGTAAACAGCACCATGCAACAGTGCGTTTGTGTGGCTCTCTCATAACAGCTTTGACCATAAACAGTGCGATGACTCTCCTCGTAACAGCGACCACCAGTGTCTCTGTGTGGCTCTGCTCCAAACAATGATGACAATAGCACAAGTGTCTCTGTGTGGCTCTTTTCCGAACAGCGATGATCATAGCGCCAGTGTCTCTGTGTGATTCTGCTCCAAACAGCGATGAAGATAACACCAGTGTGTTTGTGTGGCTGTACTCGTAACAGCGATGACCACAGTACCAGTGTGTCTGTGTGGCTCTGTTCTGAACAGCAATGACTGAAGCACCAGTGTGTTTGTGTGGCTCTCCTCATAACAGTGATGACCATAGCACCAGTGTCCTTGAGTGACTTTCTTCGTAACAGCCACAATGGTCATCGCTGTTCGGAGAAGAGCTTTGGAAAGATATACATAACATCAGTGTCTTTCATTCCTCTTCTCCGTACAGCGATGACCATAGCACCAGTGTCTTTGAGCGGCTCTTCTCCATAACAGCAGCCCTGTGGGTTGGGCATAGAATAGACCCACTGCCCTGCCATGCATGTCGTAAGAGACGACTAAGGCAGGACCACCTCACCCGGAGGATAAATGGGTTTGCGTAGGGCTAACAACCCAACCTGTAAAATATACCAGTTATAGAAGCATCGACGACAATGAACCAAACCCACTCACCTGGGCAAGGAAGAATCTTCATCTTGGAGACTTATGACGCGGTGCAGTGAAAGCCGAAAGGAAGCTGCAAGGCTGACTCCCTTCTAACACCCAGGACAACGACGAGAGTAGCCACATGGAACATCAGGACGATATACGAAACAGGAAAAACCATCCAAGTTGCAAGAGAGATGAAAAACTACAAGATCAAAGTGCTAGGACTGAGTGAGACAAGGTGGCTACAGTCAGGACAGCTGAGACTTTCATCCGGAGAACAGCTGCTGTACTCAGGACATTCAGAGGATGGAGCTTCCCACACTGAGAGTGTGGCCCTGATGCTGGCACTGTAGGCACAGGGGGCACTCATCGGATGGAAACCTGTTTGACCCCGCATCATCACAGCCATGTTTACCATGAAGAAGAATGACATCAGGCTGAACATCATCCAGTGCTATGCTCCCACCAGTGATGCAGAAGAAGAGAAGAAAGATGACTTCTACCAGCAACTACAGTCAGTGACTGACAAGACGAGCAAAAAGACATAACCATCCTGATGGGAGATTTCAACGCCAAGATTGGAATGGACAGCACAGGCTACGAGGACATCAAGGGGACACACGGACTGGGACAGATGAATGAGAATGGTGAGCGCTTTGCAGACCTGTGTGCCCTGAACCACCTGGTGAAAGGAGGAAGCATCTTCCAACACAAACGCATCCACAAGGCTATATGAGAGATCCCCGAACCACGTCACAGAGAACCAGATTGACCACATCTGCATTAGCCGCAAGTTCAGGAGATCATGGCGGGATGTACGAGTGATGAGAGGTGCTGACGTGTCATCAGACCACCACCTTCTTTTAACAACAGTGAGACTTCGCCTCAAGAGATTCACCAACGTCAACAACACACGGACTAGGTACAGTGTCGGACTGCTCGGAAACATGGACACACAAGCAGCATTCCAGATTAGATCTTCCAACAGGTTTCAGCCGCTTCAAGAGCTGATAGAGGATAGTGAGATGGACATCGAAACACAGTGGAAGATTGCAAGAAGCTCTGGCATGACACATGTGAAGAGACCCTTGGCAATAAGAAGACCCAGTACAAGGAATGGATCTCTGCCGACACCATCCACAAGCTGGAAACAAGGAGAGAGAAGAAAAATACACTGAACATGAGCTGAACTAGAGCAGCTAAGACAAAGGCACAGGAAGAGCACACAGCAGCGAACAACAAATCAAACAATAGGTGATGTGAAATAATCTACGAAGTGAGGTGATCTGATATGTGAAATGACCAGTACCTGGAAGTGTTCAGTGATGTGAAATGTTAGGTGATGTGAAGTAATCAACAAAGTAAAGTGATCTGCAAATCCATCTGCGATGTGAAATGAACAATGCCTGGACGTGTTCAGTGATGAGACATGAATGATGATGTGAAGTGATCTCTACAAAGCTAACTGATCTGCGATGTGAAATCAGAAGTCCATGGAAGTGTTCAGTGATGAGAAGTTCTTGGTGATGAGAAATTATCTATGAAGTGAAGTGACCTGCGATGTGTAATGACCAGTACTTGGAAGTGTTCAGTGATGTGTGAAATAATAGGTGATGTAAAGTAATCAACATAGTGAAGTGATCTGCGAATCCGTCTGAGATGTGAAATGAACAGTGCCTGGAAGTGTTCAGTGATGAGACCTGATTTGTGATGTAAAGTGAACTGTGAAGTGAGGTGATATGGGATGTCAAATGATCTACGAAGTGAGGTGATCAGCGATGTGTAATGAGCAGTGCCTTGAAGTGTTCAGTGATGAAAAGAATGGTGATTTGAAGTCATCTACAAAGAGAATTGACGTGCGATGTGAAATCAGCAGTCCATGGAAGTGTCCAGTGATGAGAAGTGCTTGGTGATGTGAAATGATGTACGAAGCGAGGTGATCTGAGATGTGTATTGACCAGTGCCTGGACGAGTTCAGTGATGAGACGACACGTGAATCATGATGTGAAGTGATCTACAAAGGAAATTGATATGAAGTGATCTGCAAAGCTAACTGATCTACGATGTGAAATCAGCAGTCCATGGAAGGATTTAGCGATGAGAAGTGCTTGGTGATGAGAAGTGATCTACGAAGTGAAGTGATCTGCAATGTGTAATGACCAGTACCTGGAAGTGATCAGTGATGTCAAATGATAGTGATATGAAATAATCTACAAAGTGAAGTGTTCTGCAAATCGATCTGCGATGTGAA
>JADBJO010002475.1:43059-58059 GCA_016801955.1 Conus betulinus
GTGATCTGCGATGTGTAACGAGCAGTGCCTGGAAGTGTTCAGTGATGAGACTTGAATGATGATGTAATGTGATCTACAAAGGAAATTGATCTGCGATGTGGAATCAGCAGTCTTCATAAGATGTGGAAGTGTTCAGTGATGAGACGTGAACTGTGATGTGAAGTGATCTACGAAGTGAAGTGATCTTGGATGTGTAATGAGCAGTGCCTGGAAGTGTTCAGTGATGTGAAATGATAGGTGATGTGAAGTAATCAACAAAGTGAAGTGATCTGCAAATCCATCTGCGATGTGAAATGAACAGTGCCTGGACGTGTTCAGTGATGAAACATGAATGATGATGTGAAGTGATCTACCAAGCGAATTTATCTGGATGTGAAATAAGCAGCGCCTGGAAGTGTTTTCATGATGTGAAGTGATTGGTGATGTGAAAAGATCTACAAGTGAGGTGATTTGTGATGTGAAATGAGCAGTTCCTGGAAGTGTTGAGTGATGTGAAGTGGTTGATGTGAAGTAATCTACAAGGCGAGTTGAAAAGATTGGTGATGTGAAAAGATCTACAAAAAGTGAAGTGATTTGTGATGTGAAATGAGCAGTTCCTGGAAGTGTTGAGTGATGTGAAGTGGTTGATGTGAAGTAGTATCTACAAGGCGAGTTGAACAAGTGTTATCATTTAAGATATTTCGTTCTTTACATCAGTCAGGTCAAAGGATTTATTCTTTGCTACTGGTAACCATGTAACCCAGTACCACCTGTTGCATGTGGGGAGTAAAGCCAACCCCGAAATCCAACTTGAAGAAGTGTGGCTCCGAGATTATCAGGCATATGAAGTGAAAGATGTGACAAGTGCTAGGATGTGATCTGTGCTGAGAGATTTTCCTGAAAAGAAATGATCTACAAGTGAAGTGACCTGTGATGTGAAATGAGCAGTGCTTGGAAGTGTTCAGTGATGAGACGTGAATGATGATGTGATGTGATGTACAAAGTAAATTGATCTGCGATGTGGAATCAGCAGTCCTTGGAAGTGTTCGGTTATGAGATTTGAATTTTGATGTGAATTGATCTACGAGGGGAAGTGATCTGCGATGTGTAATGAACAGTGCCTGGAAGTGTTCAGTGATGAGACGTAAATTGTTATGTGAAGTGACCTACGAAGTGAAGTGATCTGCAATGTGTAATAAGCAGTGCCTGGAAGCATTCAGTGATGAGACGTGAATTGTGATGTGAAGTGATCTACGAGGAGAAGTGATCTGCGATATGTAATGAGCTGTGCCTGGAAGTGTTCAGTGATGAGACGTGAATGATGATGTGAAGTGATCTACGAAGTGAGTTGAAGTGGGATGTGAAATGATCTAAGAAGTGAAGTGATCTGCGATGCGTAATGAGCAGTGCCTGGAAGTGTTCAGTGATGAGACGTGAATGACCAGAGTAATGTGTAGAGCCTGGATGTGTTCATTGATGAGACGTGAATGGTGATGTGAAGTGATCTACGAAGTGAAGTGATCTGCGATGTGTAACGAGCAGTGCCTGGAAGTGTTCAGTGATGAGACTTGAATGATGATGTTATGTGATCTACAAAGGAAATTGATCTGCGATGTGGAATCAGCAGGCCTTGGAAGTGTTCAGTGATGAGACGTGAACTGTGATGTGAAGTGATCTACGAAGTGAAGTGATCTGGGATGTGTAATGAGCAGTGCCTGGAAGTGTTCAGTGATGTGAAATGATAGGTGATGTGAAGTAATCAACAAAGTGAAGTGATCTGCAAATCCATCTGTGATGTGAAATGAACAGTGCCTGGACGTGTTCAGTGATGAAACATGAATGATGATGTGAAGTGATCTACAAAGCGAATTTATCTGCGATGTGAAATAAGCAGTGCCTGGATGTGTTTCATGATGTGAAGTGATTGGTGATGTGAAAAGATCTACAAAGTGATTTGTGATGTGAAATGAGAGCAGTTCCTGGAAGTGTTGAGTGATGTGAAGTGGTTGATGTGAAGTAATCTACAAGGCAAGGCGAGTTGAAAAGATTGGTGATGTGTGAAAAGATCTACAAAGTGAAGTGATTTGTGATGTGAAATGAGCAGTTCCTGGAAGTGTTGAGTGATGTGAAGTGGTTGATGTGAAGTAATCTACAAGGCGAGTTGAACAAGTGTTTATCATTTAAGATATTTCGTTCTTTACATCAGTCAGGTCAAAGGATTTATTCTTTTGCTACTGGTAACCATGTAACCCAGTACCACCTGTTGCATGTGGGGAGTAAAGCCAACCCCGAAATCCAACTTGAAGAAGTGTGGCTCCGAGATTATCAGGCATATGAAGTGAAAGATGTGACAAGTGCTAGGATGTGATCTGTGCTGAGAGATTTTTCCTGAAAAGAAATGATCTACAAAGTGAAGTGACCTGTGATGTGAAATGAGCAGTGCTTGGAAGTGTTCAGTGATGAGACGTGAATGATGATGTGATGTGATGTACAAAGTAAATTGATCTGCGATGTGGAATCAGCAGTCCTTGGAAGTGTTCAGTTATGAGATTTGAATTTTGATGTGAATTGATCTACGAGGGAAGTGATCTGCGATGTGTAATGAACAGTGCCTGGAAGTGTTCAGTGATGAGACGTAAATTGTTATGTGAAGTGACCTACGAAGTGAAGTGATCTGCAATGTGTAATAAGCAGTGCCTGGAAGCATTCAGTGATGAGACGTGAATTGTGATGTGAAGTGATCTACGAGAGAGAAGTGATCTGCGATATGTATGAGCTGTGCCTGGAAGTGTTCAGTGATGAGACGTGAATGATGATGTGAAGTGATCTACGAAGTGAGTTGAAGTGGGATGTGTGAAATGATCTGAAGAAGTGAAGTGAAAGTGATCTGATGTGATGTAATGACTGGAGCCTGGAAGTGTTCAATGATCAGACGTGAATGGTGATGTGAAGTGATGTGAGTGACAAAGCGAATTGATGTGAAGTGATCTACAACGCTAACTGATCTGCAATGTGAAATCAGCAGTCAATGGAAGTGTTTCAGCGATGAGATGTATGAGATGTACTTGGTGATGTGAAATGATCTACGAAGTGAAGTGATCTCCAATGTGTAATATCCAGTAGCTGGAAGTGTTCAGTGATGTGAAATGATAGGTGACGTAAAGTAATCAAGATAGTGGAGTGATCTGCAAATTCAACTGCGATGAAATGAACAGTGCCTGGACGTGTTGATGAGACGTGAATTGTGTGATGTGAGTGATCTCGAAGTGAAGTGATCTGTGTGATGTGTAATGAGCAGTGCCTGGAAGTGTTCAGTGATGAGACGTGAATTGTGAAGTGATGTACGATGTGATGTGATCTGCGATGTGTAATGAGCAGTGCCTGGAAGTGTTCAGTGATGAGACGTGAATGATGATGTGAAGTGATCTACGAAGTGATGTGATCTGCGATGTGTAATGAGCAGTGCCTGGAACTGTTCAGTAATGAGACGTGAATTGTTATGTGAATGTGAAGTGATATACGAGTGAAGTGATCTACGAAGTGAAGTGATCTGCGATGTGTAACGAGCAGTGCCTGGAAGTGTTCAGTGATGAGACTTGAATGATGATATGTGATGTGATCTACAAGGAAATTGATCTGCGATGTGGAATCAGCAGTCCTTCATAAGATGTGTGAAGTGTTCAGTGATGAGACGTGAACTGTGATGATGTGAAGTGTGAAGTGAAGTGATCTATGAAGTGAAGTGATCTTGATGTGTAATGAGCAGTGCCTGGAAGTGTTCAGTGATGTGAAATGATAGGTGATGTGAAGTAATCAACAAAGTGAAGTGATCTGCAAATCCATCTGCGATGTGAAATGAACAGTGCCTGGACGTGTTCAGTGATGAAACATGAATGATGATGTGAAGTGATCTACCAAGCGAATTTATCTGCGATGTGAAATAAGCAGCGCCTGGAAGTGTTTCATGATGTGAAGTGATTGGTGATGTGAAAAGATCTACAAAGTGAAGTGATTTGTGATGTGAAATGAGCAGTTCCTGGAAGTGTTGAGTGATGTGTGAAGTGTTGATGTGAAGTAATCTACAAGGCGAGTTGAAAAAGATTGGTGATGTGAAAAGATCTACAAAGTGAAGTGATTTGTGATGTGAAATGAGCAGTTCCTGGAAGTGTTGAGTGATGTGAAGTGTTGATGTGAAGTAATCTACAAGGCGAGTTGAACAAGTGTTTATCATTTAAGATATTTCGTTCTTTACATCAGTCAGGTCAAAGGATTTATTCTTTTGCTACTGGTAACCATGTAACCCAGTACCACCTGTTGCATGTGGGGAGTAAAGCCAACCCCGAAATCCAACTTGAAGAAGTGTGGCTCCGAGATTATCAGGCATATGAAGTGAAAGATGTGAAGTGCTAGATGTGATCTGTGCTGAGAGATTTTTCCTGAAAAAATGAAATGATCTACAAAGTGAAGTGACCTGTGATGTGAAATGAGCAGTGCTTGGAAGTGTTCAGTGATGAGACGTGAATGATGATGTGATGTGATGTACAAAGTAAATTGATCTGCGATGTGGAATCAGCAGTCCTTGGAAGTGTTCAGTGTTATGAGATTTGAATTTTGATGTGAATTGATCTACGAGGGGAGTGATCTGATGTGTAATGAACAGTGCCTGTGAGTGTCAGTGCCTGGAAGTGTTCAGTGATGAGACGAAAATTGTTTATGTGAAGTGACCTACGAAGTGTGTGATCTGCAATGTGTAATAAGCAGTGCCTGAAGATTCAGTGATGATTGTGAACGTGATGTGAAGTGATCTACGAGAAGTGAAGTGATCTGCGATGTGTAATGAGCAGTGCCTGGAAGTGTCAGTGATGAGAGTGAATTGACGTGACGTGATGATGATGTGAAGTGATGACGATGAAGTGAGAAGTGAAGTGGGATGTGAATGATCTAAGAAGTGAAGTGATCTGCGATGTGTAATGACTGTGCCTGGAAGTGTTCAGTGATGAGACGTGAATGTGTGATGTGAAGTGATGTGTTCATTGATGAGACGTGAATGATGTGAAGTGATCTACGAAGTGAAGTGATCTGCGATGTGTAACGAGCAGTGCCTGGAAGTGTTCAGTGATGAGACTTGAATGATGATGTTATGTGATCTACAAAGGAAATTGATCTGCGATGTGGAATCAGCAGTGCCTTGGAAGTGTTCAGTGATGAGACGTGAACTGATGTGATGTGAAGTGATCTACGAGTGAAGTGATCTGGGATGTGTAAGTGAGCAGTGCCTGGAAGTGTTCAGTGAGTGATGTGAAATGATAGGTGATGTGAAGTAATCAACAAAGTGAAGTGATCTGCAAATCCATCTGCGATGTGAAATGAACAGTGCCTGGACGTGTTCAGTGATGAAACATGAATGATGATGTGAAGTGATCTACGAAGCGAATTTATCTGCGATGTGAATAAGCAGTGCCTGGAAGTGTTTCATGATGTGAAGTGATTGGTGATGTGAAAAGATCTACAAAGTGAAGTTTGTGATGTGAAATGAGCAGTTCCTGGAAGTGTTGAGTGATGTGAAGTGGTTGATGTGAAGTAATCTACAAGGCGAGTTGAAAAGATTGGTGATGTGAAAAGATCTACAAAGTGAAGTGATTTGTGATGTGAAATGAGCAGTTCCTGGAAGTGTTGAGTGATGTGAAGTGGTTGATGTGAAGTAATCTACAAGGCGAGTTGAACAAGTGTTTATCATTTAAGATATTTCGTTCTTTACATCAGTCAGGTCAAAGATTTATTCTTTTGCTACTGGTAACCATGTAACCCAGTACCACCTGTGCATGTGGGGAGTAAAGCCACCCCCGAAATCCAACTTGAAGAAGTGTGGCTCCGAGATTATCAGGCATATGAAGTGAAAGATGTGACAAGTGCTAGGATGTGATCTGTGCTGAGAGATTTTTCCTGAAAAGAAATGATCTACAAAGTGAAGTGACCTGTGATGTGAAATGAGCAGTGCTTGGAAGTGTTCAGTGGATGAGACGTGAATGATGATGTGATGTGATCTACAAAGTAAATTGATCTGCGATGTGGAATCAGCAGTTGGAAGTGTTCAGTTCAGTTATGAGATTTGAATTTTGATGTGAATTGATCTACAAGGGAAGTGATCTGATCTGCGATGTGTAATGAGCAGTGCCTGGAAGTGTTCAGTGATGAGACGTAAATTGTTATGTGAAGTGACCTACGAAGTGAAGTGATCTGCGATGTGTAATGAGCAGTGCCTGGAAGTGTTCAGTGATGAGACGTGAATGATGATGTGATGTGATCTACGAGAGAAGTGATCTGCGAAGTGATCTGCGATGTGGAATCAGCATGTGCCTGGAAGTGTGTCAGTGATGAGACGTGTGATTTGTGATGTGAAGTGATCTACGAAGTGAAGTGATCTGCGATGTGTAATGAGCAGTGCCTGGAAGTGTTCAGTGATGAGTGTTGTGAATTGTGATGTGAAGTGATCTACGAAGGAGAAGTGATCTGCGATATGTAATGAGCTGTGCCTGGAAGTGTTCAGTGATGATGAGACGTGAATGTGATGTGAAGTGATCTACGAAGTGAGATGTGAAGTGTGATGTGAAATGATCTAAGAAGTGAAGTGATCTGTGAATGTGATGTAATGACTGACTGGAGCCTGGAAGTGTTCAATGATCAGACGATGTGATGGTGATGTGAAGTGATGTATGTGATGTGAATGATGATGTGAAGTGATCTACAAGTGCTGAACTGATCTGTGATGTGAAATCAGCAGTGTCATGGAAGTGTTCAGTGATGAGATGATTGTGATGATGTGTGATGTGAAGTGATCTACGAAGTGAAGTGATCTGCGATGTGTAATGAGCAGTGCCTGGAAGTGTTCAGTGATGTGAAATGATATGTGATGTGAAGTGATCTAGAAAGTGAAGTGATCTGCAAATCCATCTGCGATGTGTAATGAAGCAGTGCCTGGAAGTGTTCAGTGATGAGACGTGAATGTGATGTGAAGTGATCTACAAAGTGAAGTGATCTGCGATGTGTAATGAGCAGTGCCTGGAAGTGTTCAGTGATGAGACGTGAAATGTGAATGTGAAGTGAGTGATCTACGATGAGAAGTGAAGTGATCTGCGATGTGTAATGAGCAGTGCCTGGAAGTGTTCAGTGATGAGACGTGAATGATGATGTGAAGTGATCTACAAAGTGAAATTGATCTGCGATGTGAATCAGCAGTCCTTGTGATGGAAAGTCAGTGTGGAAGTGTTCAGTGATGAGACGTGAACTGTGATGATGTGAAGTGATCTACGAAGTGAAGTGTGTGGATGTGTAATGAGCAGTGCCTGGAAGTGTTCAGTGATGTGAAATGATAGGTGATGTGAAGTGATCTCAACAAAGTGAAGTGATCTGCAAATCCATCTGCGATGTGAATGAGCAGTGCCTGGAGTGTGTTCAGTGATGAGAACATGAATGTGATGTGAAGTGATCTACGAAGTGAAGTGATCTGCGATGTGAAATAATGCAGTGCCTGGAAGTGTTTTCATGATGTGAAATGATAGGTGATGTGAAGTAATCAACAAAGTGAAGTGATCTGCAAAGTGATGTGATGTGTGATACAGTGCCTGACGTGTTTCAGTGATGAGATGAATGAATGATGATGTGAAGTGATCTACAAGTGAAGTGATTTGTGATGTGAAATGAGCGATGTGGAAGTGTTGAGTGATGTGAAGTGGTTGATGTGAAGTAATCTACAAGTGATGTGAAAGTGATGGTGTGATGTGATGTGAAATGATCTACAAAGTGAAGTGATTTGTGATGTGAAAATGAGCAGTTCCTGGAAGTGTTGAGTGATGTGAGTGGTTGATGATGTGAAGTAATCTACAAGGCGAGTTGAACAAGTGTTTATCATTTAAGATATTCGTTCTTTACATCAGTCAGGTCAAAGGATTATTCTTTTGCTACTGGTAACCATGTAACCCAGTACCACCTGTGCATGTGGGGTAAAGCCAACCCCGAAATCCAACTTGAAGAAGTGTGGCTCCGAGATTATCAGGCATATGAAGTGAAAGATGTGACAAGTGCTAGGATGTGATCTGTGCTGAGAGATTTTTCCTGAAATGAAATGATCTACAAAGTGAAGTGACCTGTGATGTGTGAAATGAGCAGTGCTTGGAAGTGTTCAGTGATGAGACGTGAATGATGATGTGATGTGATCTACAAAAAGTGAATTGATCTGCGATGTGGAATCAGCAGTCCTTGGAAGTGTTCAGTGATGAGACTTGAATTGTGATGTGAATTGATCTACGAAGTGAAGTGATCTGCGATGTGTAATGAGCAGTGCCTGGAAGTGTTCAGTGATGAGACGTAAATGTTATATGTGAAGTGACCTACGAAGTGAAGTGATCTGCGATGTGTAATGAGCAGTGGTGAAGCATTCAGACGTGTGATTGTGTGATGTGATGATGATCTACGAAGTGAAGTGATCTGCGATGTGTAATGAGCAGTGCCTGGAAGTGTTCAGTGATGAGACGTGAATGTGATGTGAAGTGATCTACAAAGCGAATTGATATGAAGTGATCTACAGAAGCTAACTGATCTGTGATGTGAAATCAGCAGTCTATGGAAGTGTTCAGTGATGAGATGTGAATGTACTTGTGATGTGAAATGATCTACGAAGTGAAGTGATCTCTGATGTGTAATGATGCAAGTAGCCTGGAAGTGTTCAGTGATGTGAAATGAGAGGTGACGTGAGTGAATGTACATAGTGAAGTGAAGTGAATGACCAGACCTGTGATGTGAAGTGAACAGTGCCTGGACGTGTTCAGTGATGAGATGCATGTGAATGATGATGTGAAGTGATCTACAAAGTGAATTGATCTGTGATGTGAAATGAGCAGTGCCTGGAAGTGTTCAGTGATGTGACGTGAATTGTGATGTGATGTGATATAGAAAGTGAAGTGATCTGCGATGTGTAATGAGCAGTGCCTGGAGTGTTCAGTGATGTGATTGTGAATTGTGATGTGAAGTGATCTACGAAGTGAGTGAAGTGAACTGAATGTGAAATGATTTGAAAGTGAAGTGATCAGTGATGAGATGTGAATAATGACCAGTGCCTAGATGTGTTGAGTGATGAGATGTGAATGAGTGATGTGAAGTGATCAGTGATGAGAGTGTGATGATGATGTGATGTGATCTACAAAGAAAGTGATCTTCGATGTGATGAGCAGTCAGCATGCAGTGATGTGGAAGTGTTCAGTGATGAGACGTGACTGTGATGTGAAGTGATCTACGAAGTGAAGTGATCTGCGATGTGTAATTGACCAGTGCCTGGAAGTGTTCAGTGTGTAAATGATAGGTGATGTGAAGTAAATCAAAGTGAAGTGAAGTGAAGTGAAATGATCTGAAAATCCATCTGCGATGTGAAATGAACAGTGCCTGGAAGTGTTCAGTGATGAGAAATGTGAATGATGATGTAAAGTGATCTACAAAGCGAATTGATCTGCGATGTGAAATAAGCAGTGCCTGGAAGTGTTTCCTGGAAGTGATTGGTGATGTGAAGTGATCTACAAAGTGAGGTGATTTGTGAGTGATCTACAAAGTGAAGTGATCTGTGATGTGATGTGAACAGTGCCTGGAAGTAATTCAGTGATGTGAAATGAATGGTGATGTGAAGTGATCTACAAAAAGTGAAGTGAATTGCTGATGTGAAATGAGCAGTTCCTGGAAGTGTTGAGTGATGTGAAGTGGTTGATGTGAAGTAATCTACAAGGCGAGTTGAACAAGTGTTTATCATTTAAGATATTTCGTTCTTTACATCAGTCAGGTCAAAGGATTTATTCTTTTGCTACTGGTAACCATGTAACCCAGTATGACTGTGCATGTGGGGAGTAAAGCCCAACCCCAAGTCCAACTTGGAGAAGTGTGGCTCCGAGATTATCAGGCGTGTGAGTGAAGTGAAAGATGTGACAAGTGCTAGGATGTGAGAGATGTTGCTGAGAGATTTTTCCTGATGTGAAATGATCTACAAAGTGAAGTGACTGTGATGTGAAATGAGCAGTGCTTGGAAGTGTTCAGTGATGAGACGTGAATGATGATGTGATGTGATCTACAAAGTAAATTGATCTGCGATGTGGAATCAGCAGTCCTTGGAAGTGTTCAGTGATGAGAGATAATTGAATTGTGATGTGAAATGATCTACGAAGTGAAGTGATCTGCGATGTGAAATGAGCAGTGCCTGGAAGTGTTCAGTGATGAGACGTGATGATGATGATGTGAAGTGATCTACGAAGTGAGTGTGAAGTGTGATGTGAAATGATCTAAGAAGTGAAGTGATCTGCAATGTGTAATGAAGTGATGAAGCATGAAGTGTTCAATGATGAGATGTGAATGAAGTGTGATGTGAGTGATGTATGAAGCGAATTGAATGTGAAGAAGTGAAGTACACGAGCTGTGATGTGATGTGAATCTGCGATGTGTGAATCAGCAGTCATGGAGTGTTCAGTGATGAGAGTGAATGATGATGTGAAATGATCTACGAAGTGAAGTGATCTCCGATGTGTAAATGACCAGTGCCTGGAAGTGTTCAGTGATGTGAGTAATGAAATGGTGATGTGAAGTGATCTACAAAGTGAAGTGATCTGATGATGTGTGAAAATGAGTGCAGTGCCTGGAAGTGTTCAGTGATGACGTGAATGATGATGTGAAGTGATCTACAAAGCAAATTGATCTGCGATGTGAAATGAGCAGTGCTGGAAGTGTTCAGTGATGAGACGTGAATTGTGATGTGAAGTGATCTACGAAGTGAAGTGATCTGCGATGTGTAATGAGCAGTGCCTGGAAGTGTTCAGTGATGAGACGTGAATTGTGATGTGAAGTGTGATGTACAAACAAGATTGATGATGTGAAGTGATCTACAAAGCTAACTGATCTGTGATGTGAAATCAGCAGTGCCTGGAAGTGTTCAGTGATGAGACGTGACTTGGTGATGATGTGATGATCTACGAAGTGAAGTGATCTCTGATGTGTATGAGCAGTGCCTGGAAGTGTTCAGTGATGTGAAATGATAGGTGATGTGAAGTAATGTGATGTGAAGTGATCTGCAAATCCATCTGCGATGTGAAATGAACAGTGCCTGGACGTGTTCAGTGATGAGACGTGAATGATGATGTGAAGTGATCTACAAAGCTGAAAAGATCTGATCTGTGATGTGAAATGAGCAGTGCCTGGAAGTGTTCAGTGATGAGACGTGAATGTGATGTGAAATGATCTACAAAGTGAATTGATCTGCGATGTGAAAACAGCAGTTCCATGGAAGTGTTCTGTGATGAAAGTGTGAGTGCATGGTGATGTGAAGTGATCTATAAAGTGAAGTGATCTGTGATGTGAAATGAGCAGTGCCTGGAAGTGTTCAGTGATGTGAAGTGATTGCTAATGAGAAGTGATTTACAAAGTGAAGTGATATGATGTGTGAAATGAGCAGTGCCTTAAAGTGTTTAGGAAGTGTGAAGTGACGTGAATTGAATGATGTGAAGTGATATGATGTGAAAGTGATCTCTGATGTGAAGCAAACTGTGCCTGGAAGTGTTTCAGTGATGTCGTCGTGATTGTGTGAAATGATCTATGAAGTGAAGTGATATGCGATGAATGAAATGAGCATGGCCTGTGACGTGTTCAGTGATGAAGTGAAGTGATGTGTGATGTGAAGTGATCTGCAAAGAGAATTGATCTGCGATGTGTAAATTGCTGTGAAGTGTTCAGTGCAGTGATGAAGTGGATGTGAATGAGAAGTGCTTGTGTGATGATGTGATCTATGAAGTGTAGTGATCTGCGATGTGAATGAGCAGTGCCTGGAAGTGTTGAGTGAGTGATGTGAAGTGAATGGTGATGTGAAATGATCTACAAAGTGAAATGCTCTGCGATCTGAACTGAGTTGACCAGTTCCTGGAAGTGTTTTCGGTGATGTGAAGTGATTTAGTGATGTGAAATGACCTACAAAGTGAAGTGATCTGCGATGTGTAATGAGCAGTGTATGGAAGTGTTCAGTGTGATGAGACGTGATTGGTGATATGTGAAGTGTGATCTATGTGAAGTGAAGTGATCTGTGATGTGAAATGAGCAGTGCCCTGAAGTGTTCAGTGATGAGACGTGAATGGTGATGTGAAGTGATCTACAAAGCGAAGTGATCTGCGATGTGAAATGAGCAGTGCCTGGAAGTGTTCAGTGACGAGGAGTGAAAGGTGCTGTGTTCAGCGATGTGAAGTGCTTGGTGATGTGAAATGATCTATGAAGTGAAGTGATCTGTTATGTGAAGTGAGCATTGCCTGGATTTGTTCAGTGATGTGAAGTGTTTGGTGATGTGAAATGCTTGGTGATGTGAAATGACATACTGGAAAGTGAAGTGATCAATGATGTGAAATGATGATCGGAATGTGATCTACGAAGTGAAGTGAAATGGTCAATGATGTGAAATGAGCAGTGCGATGAAGTGTTCAGTGATTCTGCGCCGAGAAATGAGCAGTGATGTGAAATATTCTGCGCCGAGAAATGAGCAGTGATGTGAAATGTTCTGCGCCGAGAAATGAGCAGTGCTGTGAAATATTCTGCGCCGAGAAATGAGCAGTGCTGTGAAATTTTTGCGCCGAGAAATGAGCAGTGCCGTGAAATATTCTGCGCCGAGAAATGAGCAGTGCTGTGAAATATTCTGCGCGCGAGAAATGAGCAGTGCTGTGAAATATTCTGCGCCGAGAAATGAGCAGTGATGTGAAATATTCTGCGCCGAGAAATGAGCAGTGATGTGAAATATTCTGCGCCGAGAAATGAGCAGTGATGTGAAATGTTCTGCGCCGAGAAATGAGCAGTGATGTGAAATATTCTGCGCCGAGAAATGAGCAGTGATGTGAAATATTCTGCGCCGAGAAATGAGCAGTGATGTGAAATAATCAGTGGCATGAAATGCTTGTCATGTGAGATGATCAGTGATGTGAAGTGATTGCAGATGTAAAATGATCTGCGATGTGAAGTGGTCAGTGGCTTGAAGTGTTCATTGATGTGATGTCATCAGTGATGTGAGGTGATCGGCGATGTGAATCAATCTGCGAAGTGAAGTGATCAGTGATTTAAAATGATCAGTGTGATGAAGTGTTCAGTGATGTGAACTAATCAGTGATGTGAAGTGATTAGTGATGCAAAGTGATCAGTCATTTCAATCTTCTTTGCTGTGAAGTGCCCAGTGATTTGAACTGATTGATAATTTGAAATGTCTTCACCGTGAAGTGTCGTGAAACGTGCTGTGCAGTGTTGTGAAAAGTGTTGCACTGTGAACAATGGGTATGAAGTCTTCAAGGCTGCAAAGTGATCAGTCCTGCAAAATGCTCATGTCTGCAAACCTGGTAAGTGGTACAACATCTGTGTAATGAATGTTTGTGTGAAAAGTGTTCAGAGCTATGACATTTTCCGTGTTACATGTTGGTTTTTGTGTTATAAGGGCTGCTTGGTTCGTTGATGAGTAGCTGGTTGATTGTTTGCTGGTTGATGATGGCTGGCTGGTAGATGGTTAATTGGTTGATGGTTGGCTGCATGATCCCTGACTGGTACATGGTTAACTGGTTGATAGTGTCAGGGATTAGGGGCTAGGGTTTCGGGTCGTGTTAGGGTTACAGTAACAATCAGGGGCCGGTCGGGGCAGAAAAATCCCAGATGGCTCTAATAGGAATCGCCCCCCCCCCCCCCCTCCCCCGACCTCCCAGTCGGGAGTCCGCGATGCTAACCACTTCGCCATGGCGACTGGTAGTTTGACTTATTTCATTTCTGTGTGTTTCTGGCAATAAGGCACAGTCTTTTTTCTTTTTTTCTGTGTAAGTTTTTGGCAAAAAGACATAGCCCTTTCTTTTTCAAATGAAAGCATTAGAGTGGGAGAAGAAAATTCCTAAGCATCCTCACACCATCGTTCTGTAGAATAGTGAATTGTAAACAAGTGGGGTAGTCTTTGCTCCCATAAGGAAACCTAACACAGAGTAACTTTTATTCAAGACTGGCACAGCTCGACCCAGCGGACGAAAGGCCTCGGAGCAGGCAATACAAATATATCTCTGCCTTTAAAAGGGATTGCGATGGTTCCCTTATGCAGCCAGTGAAGAGTTTTCATATTTTCTTAATTTCATGTTCCCAGTTTTTACATCTTCAACCTCCTGCTGCCCCCCCCCCCCCCCCCCTCCGCCCTCCTTAAGTTCAAAGTTCTGCCAAGTCATTACTATGAAGACAATTTAGTTGTTGGCCTGCGCTTGTTTTTTCCCCCACTATTAGATTGTTCGTCTTTGTATTTATCTGACTTTATTCAGTTTAAAAGGCTGTGCCAGTCTTGAATAAAAGTTACTCTGTGTTAGGTTTCCTTATGGGAGCAAAGACTACCCCACTTGTTTACTGTTTATTGTTTGCTGTTCCCTGCCTCATTTCATTTCCGAATAGTGAACTGTTTTCTGGATTATCATGCAGCTATATGACGTTTGAATTTTCTGATGAAATACTACTGTGCTGTCAGAATGGGGTTTCCTACAGAATTGTACAGTGACAACTTTCTTGGTGCCGTGGGGTCACCATGTGCGATGACAACCTGCCAGGACTCAGACAGAATTCTCTACAGAAAGCTTCGTGACCAGCTGGACAATGCCATTAACAATATCAACAGGCATATGATGAAATATGTGTAGTGTATGCCTGTTTTACTCTCTCTCTCTCTCTCTCTCTCTCTCTCTCTCTCTCTCTCTCTCTCTCTCTCTCTCTCTCTCTCTCTCTCTCTCTCTCTCTCTCTCTGTCTACAGCTCAGTGCTTGCATGTGTGCGTGTGAAGAGTGAATATTCAGATTATTTTGATTGTCCAAATGGGGTAAAAACAAGGATGCTTGTTAAGTCCACAGTTGTTTTCTTTTTTCATAAACGAACTGGCGGTGGAATTGTCCCGCAAAGGAAGACATGGTATCCAGATGATACCTGGAGCAGTTGAATTAGTTTTACTACTGTATGCTGA
>JADBJO010002475.1:60559-73059 GCA_016801955.1 Conus betulinus
AGGTCTTGATTTGTTAAGTTCTTGACACTACTCAGTCTGAACAGGTCTGTTGGGATAGACTTTAAGGTTTTGATTGGTTAAGTTCAAGCTGATTTAGATGTTTACCACAAGTCCAGAATACAGAATTGTTTAAGACGGTTCTAACTTTCTCAGCAGTCGTGTATAGAGTTTGCCACCTGTTTATGTTCTGAGTGTTCAATTTGTTTTTCAACTTTTCGGTATTCATTGCCTCCCAGCTATTTGATTTCTTGCCTTTACTTTTTTTTTTGCTAAACAAAGACCACATTGTTTCTCGGTAGCGAGACCCCCATAATGTAGTAGACAAAGAAATTGAAGGTAGAATTGATTATGTATGATATTTCAATTAGCCAGAGACCCACCAGGAAGAAGTTGTGATGACGTCCACCAGAGTTTGACGTCCGGTAGAAACAGCCGGCTGAAACGAATGAGCGCTGCAGGAGTGGTACAAGCAATAAACAAGATGGAGTTTCCTACAAGCACTTTAGTAATAGCCAGTCCTTTCTGAGAGATTAAAGAGGACGCTCCTGCTCTCCACGTCACTGCCTGACGTAGTTTCACAATCGTCATTATTGTTGTTGTCGTCACAACAACCATTTCGAATCCAGCAAAACCAACCCCAAACACAAAACTATGCAAATGATCGATTAACTCGCTGTGAGCTTTATAAAAGGTCCCCTCAACGAGTGTTGTTATCGTTGCACCTGATACAGGATCATGCACACACCCCACACGATATCGGAAAACTACTATGAAATATAAACCAGTCATCACAACACTGATCACAATGAGAATAACCGCCATTGTTCTGGTTCGTAGAAGAGTTTGAAATCGGAGTGGACTGAAAACACAGAGACATCTCTCTGTAGCAATTATAGTAGATATTACAGGAGATACAGCAGAGGCAACGACAAGAACAACCACATTGTGGTTTGTCAAAACCGTGAACATAGGGCCAAACCTTTCTTTTTCGTCGTGAATTGTATATACATTTGCTCACCATGCAACAGTACTGACGAAATCAAACACAATACATCAACTAGAGACAAAGCAAAGAGACACAGGTTGACACGATCCTGAAGACCCTGTTTGTAGAACACCGCCATGTTGATGACGTTAGCTGGTCCGCCAATCAGAAACAGCAACACAATCAGGTTGTTTTTGATTTGATAGACAGTGGTTTCCACTTCTGCACTGAAAATGTTATCAGGATTGTCCCACGGTAAGAACTCCATCTCACTGAATACCACTTTGATACAGTCATCTCGCAGTGATGACGTGCTTTGAGCGGCCGTTTGCAAGTTATACCAGGGGACCATTGCCCCTGTCGTAGCCATCACGATATTTACCTAATAAAAGATAGCATTGCCAGCATGTTTCAATTTCTCGGTAGGAACCAGACAGGATTTTATTCAACCCTTTACACGTGCGCAGCTTACTGACGTGTTATTTGATATTTTGTAACTTCGTTAGCTCTAGATTGCTTGAATATGTACCGAGCATTACGTCAGTACTTGTTGAATATCCTGCTCAACAGTATCGCTCAGTAAAACAAACGGAAACTGTAAACGACACGGGAAATAACTATATTCAACGTAGGTTTGTACCTCCTGGATGATCTACAACTAGAGTTAAAAGTTATAACACCATCAAGACAAAGAAAAATGCAATGAATCACTACTAGAGCGAAAGTAAATATGAAACGAAGCAGGGAACAGTAAGCAATGAACATTTAACAAGTAGGGCAACTCTTGCTCCCACAAGAAAACATAACTCCAAAGGAATGCTGCACCCAGCTTGCCCATCATTTATCCAGTTCTTGCTGCTGTGTAGATGTGTTCAGTATGAGGTATATGGGCAATCTTGGATCATCCTTTTTGGGGAGATGTTTCCTTGTTGTGTTGTGTGTTCTGTGTGCTGTCATGTCTGCTAGGCGTAAGCAGCAGTCCTTTGGAGGTCTTTTTTTTTGTGGCAGCAAGTGTTACCCTGCTTGTTAATTGTTTATTGTTCACTACTAGAGCGTTAATATTACATGATTTTGTAAAAAGAAGTCAACTAGAACTATTACTACTACTACTACTACTACTACTACTACTACTACTACTACTACTACTAGAATGTTCCTACACAACTGCAATGATTTCAACACATCTCGCATCGAGTTTTGCGTGTTTCCAAAAGAAAAAAATTACACGTAGATCACAGTAGGAAGTGGTGCGCTGTCACATCCCCCGCCAGACCCCACACAACTCATCTGGCTGCAAAGGCATGAATGAAGCTGAACAATTCCAAGACAGTGTCCGGCAGAATATAGACGCTACTCTTTCTGAGGAATTCCAAGACAGTATCAGGCAGAATATAGACGCTACTCGTTCTGAGGAATTCCAAGACAGTATCGGGCAGAATACAGACGCTACTCGTTCTGAGGAATTCCAAGACAGTATCGGGCAGAATACAGACGCTACTCGTTCTGAGGAATTCCAAGACAGTGTCGGGCACAATGTAGAAACTGCTTGTTCTCAACTCCTGAACACGCTCTATCAAAAGACGATAGCTTGAGCTGATGTTACAGAGCCCTATCGTAGAGTTAAAAATAAAGAAGTCACATTGCTTACAATGCCAGTTGCAACATATTGTACTGGAATTGTCCTCTGGAGGAACTTTATGAAGTTTCAGTACCTTTAACTACACTACTCTGTAACTGTTTGAAGCTTTAGAGCCAGTTGCAACAGTTTTTTAAATGTTAGGCTATGGTTTATCTTCTATGCCGGCAAAAGTGCATGTGAATTTTCAGTGCAAATTGTTAAGTAAGCGTTGAACGTTGGAAGCTGTTGTTTTCTAAATCTGTTTGGTTTTAGTAGATTAAAAGGAACCACTGGGTATCTAGGTTCTTTGTTTGTCCAGGTCATTATTTATTATTGATTTATTTTCATGACAGATTACTCATTCAAGTACTTTTACAAAGTGGTTTTAATTTAGTTGATGTTTATTGTAATCGTGTACCTTCAATGTCATGATTTTCTTTGTAAACGTTGAAAAAATCATTTAAGACACACGTTGCATTTAGATTATATCAGTCCACGGTAGCTAACGTTTAAGTTATCTTAAACTGACTAACGAAAATAAGTTCGAATCTTTTATCTAGGCATTGGTTAAAGAAATGTGAAAATCTGTGTTCTTATTAAACATGGTTTAGCAACATATGTTTCTTGTACATCGACATGTCATTTATATCTTGTAAAATCTGACAATATTCAGATGAATTCCCCTGGACTTCCTTTTGTTTCAAAATCATATTTCATTTGCCTTACATTGACTATTTTCACTGTAAACATCAACACAAATCTTATAAGCACATGCTGCATTTGGTATCTACTAATTTCTACGTAGTTACCTTCAAGCTTTCTTTTACTGAAAAATGAAAATAAGTTCAAATAAAGTGTCGAAATACTGAACGAAAGGGAACCAGTCCGTAAGGGCGTCATCAGAACAATTTCACAAACTGTAAAAGAAATATGTCCATGTGGATTTTTAAAAGCTGAATTCTATGTCTCTTCTGGATTCGATTTAGCAATACCTATACTCGAATTCTGTATTGACAATTCATTTTTTTTTTCTTGCGGAAGGAAACATTTAAATAAACACCACGAAACATCCAACACCCATTTTGCGCCGAACATGAGAAGATAAATGGTTTCTCGTTCTTCGTTTTCACTGTCCTAATTGTTGTTTGTTTTTTGCCTGACCAAGAACCCAAAATATCGAAATGCATTGTGTTTTGTCCTGTAATCTGTTTGTTTGTCTGTATTGTGTGGCGGAACTAATACTTTTTCTTTTAGATTTAAATGAACACCGTGAGAATGTTCCTTTTTATCACAAATGTATACATTTCGTTTGTTTCTTTGCGAACGGACAAAGTAAACGTGATGGAGTAACTTGTTTCAGCAATAAACTCAGACCGTTCACAGATGATTCACTCATGATAAATCACTTCCCATTTTGGTGTTACACGCATGTTTTTTATTGTTTGTAAGTAATTTTAATTTCCAGTGTCACGTTTGTAAACTATAAATATGTATGTCTTAACTTTTAGGGCAGCGGTCAAAATGTAATTTCTCTTGTAACGAGACACACACTACCATCACCACCTTTACCACCACTACCAATTGTTTACTTTGGCGAATCTATGCTCACAGCAGGTTCGACCTATACTAAAACTATATACTCAAGAATCAGTTACGTACAGTGTGGCTGTGTTCCAGTAGATCTGTTAAATAATGTCACTTATGTGGAACATTCATTGATTTGTGCTGCAAACCCCCCCCCCCCCCCCCCACACACACACACACACACACTTCCTCCTTCCCCCAACAGAGACACACAAACGAACGGTAATTACATTATGTAACGCTCAGAGTTCGATTACAAATAAATTGTAGCAAAAATAGAATCCATAGGGAGAAAAGCACAAGCATGTCAAATATGAAAATGCTAATTTAAATCACGAGAGTTATAATCAAGCGAGCGCGTATACAAACGCACACATTCGGGTGAAGGCACACGTGCTCACACACGCAAATACACACACACACACAGACACACATACACGCGCGCGCGCGCACGCACGCACGCACACTCGCACGCACGCACGCACACACACACACACACACACACAACACACACACACACACACACACACACACACACACACACACACACACACACACACACACACGTAACAATACTGGACGGACGCGTGCACACACACACACACACACACACACACACACACACACACACACACACACACACACACACATTGCTCTCTTGTGCGCATGTACGTTCTTGTATTCTACTCTCTGTCTGTGTGTCTGTTTGTCTGTTTGTCTGTCTGTCTGTACGTGTGTGTGTGCTGTCTGTGGTGGTGTGTCTGTGTGTACATATATGTTTGTCAGTGTGTGTGTGTGTGTGTGTGTGTGTGTGTGTGTGTGTGTGTATGTGTGTGTGTGTGAGCGCGTGTATGTGTATGTGTGTGTGCGCGTGCGCGCACGCGCGCGTATGTGTGTGTCTGTTTCTTTCTCTTTCTGTGTATATGCGTGTGTGTGTGTGTGCTCTCTGTGCTGTGTCTATGTGTACATATATGCTTACCAGTGTGTGTGTGTGTGTGTGTGTGTGTGTGTGTGTGTGTGTGTGGATGGGGGAAGGTTCGTGCTTGCGCGCGTTTTGTATGTTCCTGACACACGTCTGACCCATCAGAGAGAGAGAGAGAGAGAGAGAGAGAGAGAGAGAGAGAGAGAGAGAGAGAGAGCAGATATTCATACACATGTGTGTATCCATCCGCGCGAGTATAAATATTACGAATTGTTGGAAGTAGTACTACGATATGTGCAATGGTTTGAAGTTGTGCATCTTACATGGCGTTTGTAAAATTCGACCACTTGGGTTGTTGTACGTATCTTTTTGACTCTAATATAAAAGACTTCTTTATTTTGTCAAATAAACTTGCTGGGTTGTTATACGTACCTTTTTGACTCTGATTGAAAATAAACGACTTCTTTATTTTGTCACGTGAACTTGCTGGTCCTTTGTACGGTAGTGCGATCTGAATATTTTGGGACGTGTAGATTCTGATTATTTTCCTATGTCTCTTCAAATTGTTACTCAATTTGGAAATTTGGTGGACATTAGTAGAAATTGCAGTAGCTGAACATGGGCATCAACATTCACTGAGGAGACAAGAAAAAGGATTCAATAAATCATTTATAGATAAGCTTCTTTCATTTCTAACGTCCATAACGTCTCAGGAAGATTCTTTTGGGATAGTGTACATGGGATATCACCATACAAAGAAAACAGCCCAGCAATAACATGACAGTGGACATGTGGTTATAGCATTTTCAAGAATCGTTACAATCCAACGATGACAATACGTCAGTACAAGAGGTGTTTGAAAATTCATGTGATGTTTATAGGGAACGCCTCATTAGTGAAGAGAAAGGTTTGTAGCAATTAAAAAAAAAGTAAAGCAGTGGCTTTTTATGGAATCACTGGTGAACCGGTGAACAATGATCATGTCCAAATTGTGCAGGTCCGTCTGAAATTATACAGTAAATTGTTTGATAAAGGTGTGCATCCATATCGTGGGGTGGATGTGGATCCATATAGTTGAATGGATGTGGATCCATATAGTTGGATGGAATCAATAATCTTCCAACTTTAAACAAGTGATGCTAATGATCCAAACATTTTTATAGGTATTTCTCTGACAATATTTTTTGCTAAATGTTTGGGATTATAATCAAGAACAGACTTCAAGAACAGATGGAGGAAAATAAGATAACGGGAGACTGCCAAGCTGGCTTTAAAAGGGGGGAGGGGGGGGGGGTTGAAGGGTTGTCTACCGTTCAGCATATGTAAATCTTGCTGGCTCTAGTTCAAATCAGTTTTTTTTTTTAATAATCGATGTACCTTTCATTGATTTTGAAAAAAAAAATCTTCGATTCAATTAAAAGAAATCTCCGGCCAATTATGATAACAAATGTATTAAAGGTAAACTTTGCAGATAAACCAGAAGCATGTGTAATGCAATGAGAGTTACAGTTCGTTGTAGAGCTGAATCTCCTGATAATATTGATTGTTCAGCCGGGGTAAATCAGGGTGAGGCTTGTGGTCTAGTTGTATTTTGGCTGTTTATCAATGACGTTCCGATTGAGGTAATTACTAACGGGAGACACGGAGGTTTGACTCCTGATGCATTTGAGTTGTTTATTGTTCTACAAACACAACTGAACAATTTACAACGCTCAACTACATCCCTCCGGTGAATATTACTTCATCTATAAGTGAGAGTATTGTGTTTCGTGAGGGCGTTTACGTAAGTGCGAGAGAACGGTGGCTGTTTGATAGTGTTTCCATGCCTGTTGTCAATGCTACTAGATATTTGGCTATACCTTTTCTCCATTCGTCTGAGTTTGGATAGTGCTTTACAAGGATTCCGCTAGCAGGGCCAAAAATATTTTGCTCTGTATTATGAACAACTGAAGGTTTTCAATAATTACCTCTTTTAATGTACTTTGCAAGCTGTTTGATAGTCAAGTGCAGGCAATTGTCGAGAATTATTTGAATTCTGGGGATTAGATGACGCAACCAAGCATTGTGAATCTGCACATCGTTTTACTTTAAAGATAGTTCTCGGTGTAAACAGGCGGACACCCAGTGAATCGATTTACTGTGAGACGAACAGATTCCATACATATATCGTTTCAGCCACTAACTACATTCTCCATTGGCTTAATTTACTTCTATGGAGGAGTACAGACAACCACGCAAAGCCTGTTATTTGCTATATAATAGGAAAAAAAACAGATCTGAGCTAGGAAAATGCGTACGTTTTTTTGTGGTGGTGATGGTGGTGGTGGGTGGTGGTGGTGGTGGTGGTATGTGTGTGTGTGTGTGTGTGTGTGTGTGTGTGTGTGTGTGTGTGTGTGTGTGTGTGTGTGCGGTATTGGTTTTGTATGCCTGAATCAAGGTGCTAGAAATGTGAGTTTACGAGCTGCTTTAATCAACGACTGAGAGAATGCAGTTGGGCAAAAATGTTATACCACGTGAATAAAAATGAAAGGTTTTGATTTCTTGATTTCTAAATAAAGTTTTGGAATTTCTCGTGATCTAAAACCTTATGTAAATTCAGAGACTTTGGAGCACAATTGCAAAATTTAGACTTGGCATATCGGAATTATCAGTGCATAAGTTTCAACACAAAACCGCCATTACTTATTTAGTTAATCCTCTTCATCCTGCGTCCCGGAACTTAAGGCGCCAACAAGCTCCCTCCAGCCCTCTCTGTCCTGGGCAAGCCAGCTCAGTTCATTCCAGGTCTTGTCTGCCTCTCTCATCTCCTCCTCCACTGTCCTTCTTCAGGTGCCGAGTGGTCTGCCTCGCTTCCTCTTCCCCGGTGGTGCCCATCTCAGCGCAGTGTGAGGGAGTCTGGTCTTGCCCATCCGAAGGATGTCCCAGCCACCTCCACCGCCGCTGCTTCACCTCGGCCACATGTTGTTTATGCCGGTGCGCCTTGACACTTCCCTGTTGGTGACACGCTGCTGCCAGTGAAGTTTCAGGATTCGGCGAAGACACCTTCCTTTCAACCGTTTTTAATGACAATAATTTACTTTTTCTTTTGTTAAAGATTCACGAGAAAACAGTTGCATTTTGTTCTTTGCTGTCCAGCCGTTATGACCAGAAGAAATGAATCAATGAAGCCTAAATTCTGTAGAAAGCCTTCACTATTTAGATTGATCCTACTGATGTGAACTTCAACAGAAGCTGTTCGAAGCTTTTCGTTGCTTTTGTATAGGGCATTAGAATTTAAAGAAACGGATACCCCTCATTATTCCTGTGTTTTGATATACTTTGTTACACGTCGCGTATAATTGTTTAGGATGTGATAAGTCAGAAAGGGCCCAAGCCAATGTGAATAAATCATCGGATTCCGAATTCGAATGTCTCTTTTTTTTTGTCTTTCTCTCTGTCTGTCTTTCTGCCTGCCTGTCTGTCCGCCTGTTTCTCTATCGGTCTGTCTGTCTGTTTTTGTCTGTCTGTCTGTCGCTCTTTCTTTCCCTCCCTTCCTCCCTCCTCTGTGTGTGTGTGTGTGTGTGTGTGGTGTGTGTGTGTGTGTGTGTTGTGTTTGTGTGTGTGCATGCGTGCGTGTGTGTGTGTGTGTGTGTGTGTGTGGGGGGGGGGGGGGGGTAGATGAGTGTGAGGGTGTTGGCGTGCAAGTTCTCAAGTACTCAAGTGTGCAATTTGTAAGTGAGTGCACGTGTGTTATTATTTGCCTCCCTCTGTGTGTGTGTGTGTGTGTGTGTGTGTGTGTGTGTGTGTGTGTGTGTGTGAAATAATAATAATAAAAACTGTTCATGAAAATCGGTTGCAAGATCACAGGCCATAAGACAACCAGATCGTCATTAACAATGGGGAAGTACGCTATGTTTAAGGAGAGAAGCTGTTTCAAAACAATCTTAAGGATCTGACATTTTTACTATGATGTTTGTGTTTGTGAGACCGTAGTAGATACTTTTACATTTTCTTGCAGTCGAAGCAAAAATGCAAGTCGTGTATTTTGTTTACCAGGCATGTAACTGACACTGTTGCAATGTTTTGTGTCTCAAAAAGCATTCATTCGAAGATTAAAAAAAAAAAAACGTGCTGTTAATCAGTCTTGAGTGAATTATGGATAAATTGCAAATTCATGTTTTGCAACACTGATAGGGAAAGCTATCCCTTTCATAGGTGAAGGATATTAACTGCAAAGGAGTCCGAGGCGAGAGACTGACTATAAGAAGATGAAGTATGTGTTCACTAAGCCAGACTCGTTTTGTTATCCGCGATCCGATCAAAGGTGTGTCAAGTGAGAAACGTATTACCAATGAATGCACTCGTCAGTGGAAACTTTCCATGACCGTTCTCAGACGAAGAGCTGGAAGAGGGTTCAGCTCGCTCAAAACTAAATCCTGAACACAGAGAGAGAAAAAAAAAAAAAAAAAAAAACGAGGAAAACTGACTCACAGGCAATTTGGGAAACCTTTTGCGTACAGACCGTGAAAAGAACAACAAAAATGAAACAACAACAACAACAACAACCTGTGCAGACTGGCACCTGTTCTGTAACTTAAGGGACGCAAGGTTGGCAGACAGTTGTAGAATATGGAACCAGCAAATTTCTGCCCTCACGTCACGGCACCAGAGTGCAAACATCCAGTAACTTGCAGACAGTGCTATGACGACAGGTAGAAAAATGGTAGCCTCCGTCTGTGAAAATGCAACCTGTGAGCCATGCTGTGATGGACTGTTCTGTGCCAGACAGTACCTGTAAGCCTGCTGTGACGGACTGTTCTGTGCCAGACAGTACCTGTAAGCCATGTGTGATGGACTGTTCTGTGCCAGAAAACACCTGTAAGCCATGCTGTGATGGACTGTTCTGTGCCAGACAATATCTCTAAGCCATGCTGGGATGGACTATTCTGTGCCAGACAATGCAGACCACACGACAGAAAACATTGAAAGACAGTACTGTGTGAAGCATGTGCTGGGTAGCATAAATAATGAGAAAACTGTTCTGTGACACGACAGGAAACTCTCACTACAACGGCTAAACATACGATGGCCGTCAGAAATAATGACCACAGAACCAGAGAGGGGGGGGGGGGGGGGGGGGGGGGGGGGGGGGGGGGGGGGGGGGGGGGGGGGGGGGGGGGGGGGGGTCAACCTCAGTACAAACGGAGTTTAGAACAGGCTAGCTACTCAGAACACTGTGCAAAAGGGACAGGCCTCGGTCAGATAACCGTAGTTCCCTGCGAGGTGGCATACCAGCGAACACCATTATAGAGAGGCGGCAGCTGTATTTTGAGGGACGCTGATGTGAGAGGTCAGTGTCAGGCGGCGCAGCGATCCTTCCAGCCGTGTGGGTGACGGCGGGTCTAGCCTGTGTTGCCGTAGAACGGCTCCTAGAGATGTAGGGCGACTGGCGATGGAGCACAGCCTGACTATAATTACTGTGGCCCGGGATACCATGCTTTTGAGGGTCGAGCATAGGGACACCCCTCTCGAGTCTGAGCTGAAAAATTGCCCTCTCGGCCGTCATCTGCGTGGACCATAGAAGGGACACGTGCAGCGCTCCAGCGACTTTCGTCCTGCTCGCTTTTGAGGCGGCCTCACGTCGCACAGGACCATCGCTATCGGAACATGAAGAAGGTTCCTAGTGACCCTGAGTGCAAGTTTTCTGAGGGGAAAGATGCGGGGGGAAAAAAAAAACAAACAAACAAAATGACACCCATCGTCGGCCGACCAGCGCCAGAAAGTGAACTGCAATCCATAGGAAACAGAACTGAGAGAATGACGGACGACGGCCTCAATATGGAGCCAGAAACATCAAGTGCTGCCAATGACAACAACTGCCAGACAATATGCAGACTTTCGTCTGCAGGGTTGCCTTATCCTTAAGGGTTTCCAGCCAATAGGACGTAAAATTCCCCCATTGACGATGACGTTGGCGTCAGTAAAGCGACCACAATCCAAGGTTTCCCCTTGGGACTGGAGACACAAAGGACACAGTCTGCAGATGACACGGACAGTGGTGAAGGTGAGGCTGTGTCAGGAGTTGACAGACGACATAGGTCACCTCTCACCCCACCTCCACCTTCTTGTCCCTTCGCCATATGTCCTACTTGCACTCCCTCCCCCCCCCCCCCCCCCCCCCCCCCCCCCCCCCCCCCGCCCCAGTTGATTTACAGGCCTTCTCTGGAACGTGGCTCCAACGTTGAAATTAATGTTTAACTGACAGATGTTATGTAGGTATTGTCTATTAGCGCCAGGGGTGGGGGGATGCGAGGGTAGGAGGTGGGTAAAAAAAACAGATTGCAAAGAAAGGTTAGACTATTTCAAAGAACAACAAAAGAAGAAGCGATACCATATTACAACAACAACAACAACAACATATGCGTTCAAGATCATACATTCCGGGTAATCCATATCCTTTCTTTCTTTCTGCGTACGCAGGCTGATACTCCTGCGGACACTGCCTGTATAGACAGGCAGTGGAGTTTTGTGTGCATGACCGTTTTTTGTTTTTATCCCGCCATTAAGGCAGCCATACTCCATCTTCGGGGAATGATCCATATTCGAAGACTAGCTCAATTCAATTCAGTTCCAGTTGTTTATACACTAGCTGCCTACAGTGGGCTATGCATGTTTGTTTTAAAAACAAGGTAGCATCAAAAGAGTAGGATCTTTCAAAGATGCTCAAATCGTTATAAAACTGAACTTACTTTCCTCAAAATCAAAAAATAATAATAATAATACATTAAAAATCACATCCGGTGGAACATCTCTGAACATGTTCTTCAGGGAAACTGCTGCAAAGGGTCCAATGTCGAATGTCTAAATGAAAGTTTGAAAAAATACCGTTCCAACCTGACTGCCATTTGGAGATTATTTCATAAAACAGAGAAAGGGAACGCCTGGTGTAATGAACAGCGCTCTGAAGCACGAAGAAGAGACTATCATTTTTTCCAAACACGGCGAAGTACCTTCATGCATAGCAGTACAACATAAAGCAAGTTCTACGCACTTGTCCGTGCATCAGAGCTTCACGATACTGGCTTTATACTAATGGTTTTATTCTAATTGTTATTCATGGAACAAATTCTTCATGCGAAAATATTTTTGGATACGGCTGGCTAGAACTAAGTGTTGGGGACATAAGTGAAGTTCTTTGGACATTTCGGGGTAGACTGATCAACTGTAGATGGCAAGAATGGTAATGTCATGCTCCAGAAAATAGTCCATTTGTTCTGTTTAGAAAGCATCTTTTTAAATGGACACTTACTAAAGATATAACAAAGTTCAGACTCTCTCTCTCTCTCTCTCTCTCTCTCTCTCTCTCTCTCTCTCTCTCTCTCTCTCTCTCTCTCTCTCTAGCAGTTATTGCA
>JADBJO010002475.1:78059-85559 GCA_016801955.1 Conus betulinus
TATTAACGTTCTATTCTGTAACAGTCACAACTGACTGATTATTACCGTTCTATTCTGTAACAGTCAAAGCTAACTCTGATTATTACCGTTCTATTCTGTAAGTCACAGCTAACTCTGATTATAAAAACGTTCTATTCTGTAACAGTCACAACTAACTCTGATTATTAAACTCTCCATTCTGTAACGGTCACAACTTACTCCGATTATTAACATTCTTGCTTGCCTTTTGAATTCCTCAATTAAGCAAGAAACTCTGACTATCTAAAGCCGCTTACACACACACACACACACACACACACACACACACACACACACACACACACACACACACACACGCACGCACACACACACACACACACACACACACACACACACACACACACACACACACACCGCTGCCCATCTCCCCCACCCCTCCTCATCCACACACAAACATAGCATATGAGAGAGAGATGACAAACTAAAACATTGAAGAGAAGGGGCAGGAAAGAGTACACAACGAAAAAGAGATGCAGGAGAGGAGGAGGAGGGAATGTGGAAGGGAGGGGGGGGGGGGGAGATGGAAAAGGGGGTGGTCTGAGGATTTCATCGCAGTAGAGAAAACCAGTCAAATTCCCTGGAACACAAGATAGGTGTACCCTCTGATGAAGGCTGCGGGTATCCAGCGCCACGATCAACATTCCCCCGAAAGCCTGTTTCTCTTGAACAGTGCTGTCAGTGTGGCGCTCTCCCTGGCGCCTCCAGACCTGCAGCCGATCAGCACTGGGATTCAGAGTAAACTGTGATAGGTCCCTGAAGAAGACATGCGCTCATTGTCGACGAGACCACTTCATGTGACACCTGCAAAACTGCCCTATGACACCTGCAAAACTGCCCTA
This sequence comes from Conus betulinus, assembly GCA_016801955.1. Lineage (NCBI taxonomy): Eukaryota > Metazoa > Mollusca > Gastropoda > Neogastropoda > Conidae > Conus > Conus betulinus. Next base: position 78,938 of record JADBJO010002475.1, read on the forward strand.
TGACACCTGCAAAACTGCCCTATGACCTTGAGCCCGAGCGAGCGTTGTCTCTCTGCTGGCGATCGAGAGCAAAGGTCAAACTCGCGATGGCGGTTTGTGACAGTCTGGTTGCTGATGCAGGCGTGAATAGTCAGCCACACTAGGAGGATGCTGCAAGTGTCACTTCTCGTCTGTAAGGCGTGTGTTGTGAGATGAAACGGTCTTCACGTTGAGTGGTCCTACTGAGTCAGCCTGATCTACGTCTACACGTTGAGTGGTCCTACTGAGTCAACCTGATCTACGTCTTCATGTTGAGTGGTCCTACTGAGTCAACGTGATCCACGTCTTCACGTTGAGTGGTCCTACTGAGTCAACGTGATCTACGTCTTCACGTTGAGTGGTCCTACTGAGTCAACGTGACCTACGTCATCACGTTGACTGGTCCTACTGAGTCAGCCTGATCTATGTCTGCACGTAGAGTGGTCCTACTGAGTCAGCGTGATCTACGTCTACAAGTAGAGTGGTCCTACTGAGTCAGCCTGATCTATGTCTGCACGTAGAGTGGTCCTATTGAGTCAGCCTGATCTACGTCTACACGTAGAGTGGACCTACTGAGTCAGCCTGATCTACGTCTTCACTTAGAGTGGTCCTACTGAGTCAGCCTGATCTACGTCTACACGTAGAGTGGTCCTACAGAGTCAGCCTGATCTACGTCTACACGTTGAGTGGTCCTACTGAGTCAGCCTGATCTACGTCTACACGTTGAGTGGTCCTACTGAGTCAGCGTGATCTACGTCATCATGTTGAGTGGTCCTACTGAGTCAGCCTGATCTACGTCATCACGTAGAGTGGTCCTACTGAGTCAGCCTGATCTACGTCTGCAGTTGAGTGGTCCTACTGAGTCAGCCTGATCTCCGTCTGCACGTTGAGTGGTCCTACTGAGTCAGCAGCCTGATCTACTACGTCTTACCTGAACACTTCCAGGTGCCATGAAGAACTGTGTCAGCCTGCCAGTCTCAAAGATGGACACATGGAAGCGTTCGGCAAACTTCTCGTTTTGGGTACGCCATCATAGATCAATGCAACAGCTGATTCACTGTCAACATTGTTCTTTTTTGTGCGTTGAGACGTGGCTGGGTCATGTCGTTCGGAAGCAGAACGGTTGCTTACACATCAAAACTGGTGACAACAGTTCACACTCAAATAGTTTTTGTATGTGCATGATGTTGTTTTTTTTTTTTTTTCGTATTCACTTTAGGCAGTGTGTTCACAGGGAGTGTTGAACAACAAGACCATTTTTGACAGCTTGGCAGTCACTGTGTTGGTGCAATGTACCAATTTTCTACCAATATCATTACTCACTTAACGTGAATAAGAAATTACAATCGTTTGGTTCGACAGCAGTATTCACAAGGACATAATCGAAAAAAAAAAAAACAACAACAGCGCATTTTCACTCTTGATGTTTTATGCTCAGCATGCTTAGAATCACAAGATTGGTTCTTAATGTGCAATGTGTGCCACAATATTAAATGATTCTCTACAGTTCTGCCCGTTGCCTTCCACAGACTTATAATTACAAGTCGATGAAAAGTTTCTTTCGTCCTTCGTGGTAGAGGAGTTTGATCATCCTTATCTCCTAACTAGCAAAAATCTGGTTGACCCATACAACTAACGCACAATAGCGCTGGTCAGCGTGGGCTGCGAACTCATGGACTCGGCATGATGGGGGATACCTTGCATCTTAGTGGAAACTCAAAACAGATGACGATCTCACTGCTTAGTGCCGTGCGGTGCCGGAAAGAACCACATAAATTTTTCATTGTTTGAGTCACTTGAGACAACCATACAGAATGTTTTCCACACACCATATATATAAAAAAAGCAAAAACAAAGCAAAAAACACACAAACAAACAAAACCCCCACTATGCATCGTTCCATTGCTATCTTCATTAATATCAATTTCACATAAAAACCTGGGATCACATCTGACCTTCGGCTGATCTAAGCTAGGTAGTTCTCTCTATTTCATGTTAACTACTGCCTGGATGAAAGGGCTTCCAAAGTTAGTGTCATCTCCATTTATTTGACATGATGCAAAAGTTAGATTTTTGCTGAGGTAGTATGCAGTATCCTGCTCTCGTAAACATAGAAACATAACGACATTGGAATACGTGTCAGTCAAACACTGGTCTTCGTTGTTTGAAAATAATTTATGGTGAAAAAAAAAATCTAGGCATTCAATGCATGCTTGAGTCATGCATGGATACATTCTGACCATGTGTGCTTCAGTCATGCATGGAGACATTCTGACTGTGGATACTTCAGTCATGCATGGATGCATTCTGACTGTGGATGCTTCAGTCATGCATGGAGACATTCTGACTGTGGATGCTTCAGTCATGCATGGATACATTCTGACTGTGGATACTTCAGTCATGCATGGAGACATTCTGACTGTGGATGCTTCAGTCATGCATGGAGACATTCTGACTGTGGATGCTTCAGTCATGCATGGATACATTCTGACTGTGGATGCTTCAGTCATGCATGGAGACATTCTGACTGTGGATGCTTCAGTCATGCATGGAGACATTCTAACTGTGGATGCTTCAGTCATGCATGGATACATTCTGACTGTGAGTGCTTCAGTCATGCATGGAGACATTCTGACTGTGAGTGCTTCAGTCATGCATGGAGACATTCTGACTGTGAGTGCTTCAGGGGTCATGCATGGATACATTCTGACCGTGAGTGCTTCAGTCATGCATGGAGACATTCTGACTGTGAGTGCTTCAGTCATGCATGGAGACATTCTGACTGTGGGTGGGAAAAACAAGGACTTCAGCTGCTCTTCGTCCAACATTTAACAAATTCATGTGCACAATCTTTTAAAATTCTTCTCAAGTCTTGAAATTCAGTTAATTGATGTCAATCATTACAGTGTTTAGATTTCAAGCGGTTTAAAAGTTTTCATCTTAGGAGCAACAGCCAGCCTATCTATTTGTTTTTACTGTTTACTGTTCCCTGTCTCATTTAAGAGTTCCTTTCGTGTCAGTCAAATTGAGGCTTCCTGTATGTGTTAGCGTTCGTCCGTGTGTGTGTTTGACTATAATAAAGATAGAAAAGGCTGTACCAGCCTTGAATACATGTTCATTTGTATTTGGTCATTTCTACAGGTATTGTTGCTGTGTAGATGTGCCAGGTACAGGGTCTATGGGCAAGCTTGGAATATCCTTTTGTAGGGATGTTTCCTTGTTTTTCTGTCTGTGCGCTCTGTGTTGTCATTTCTGCTGGGCGATTTGGTAATATAAGCAGCATTCTTTTAGAGTTATGGGCCTATAATTATTTCAGCGTGGGAGCAAGAGTTACCCTGTGCGTTTCTTCAAATTCCTAGAGCCAGAATTGAAATCCCGTTGCCACACTCAACATTAAAAAACCTCTTACCAAGAATCTTTCCCCGTCACATCACTAGGGCACAGGAGCTCTGTTCCACCTTGACAGAAGCTGTTCCTGCCTAAGCTGGACTATGATTGTGTGTGCACAGGTGTGTGTGTAGTGTCTTCTCATCTCAAAATTAATCTTGCTGTCACCTCTGGGTCTGCCAGTCTGTCAACACCATACCGTGCGTAGCCTGAAGACAGGCCGGGGAACTCTCGTGCAATCTACAGACTTACGCTGATACTAAACTATTGTTTTTAATCATACACTGAATCAGGAAACGTAGGTTATTACAACCCGACCCAAAAGGCTGGGAGGTCGGGGGTTCGAATCCCATCAGAAGTCATGTGGGTTTTTCTGCCCCGACCGGCTCCTACCCAGAGTTGAGTTTGCTACGGGCTCAGTTGGGAAGACTGGGACCACACAGTCGAGTTTCATCCACTTAATGGATGCGTTTCTGAGAGTGTTGCTCAAATTTCCTGACCAAACACTGCAGGTGCCTGTATCTCTCGGGCCTGGTTGACGCCAGGATATATTATGAAAGGAAGCGTAGAGTACAGCCCTGTCATGTAGTCTCAGACCGAAATGGAAATCCGTAGCATCATCTTAATCATCCTCATTCTCATCGTTCAGCATTTGAAAAAAAAAAAATGTCTCGAGTTCTGTGGCTCTCTCAAGCCCTGCTCTCATGGTGACCTCAATTTCGATGTCCTCTCCACGTCTGTGGTCTTGTTTGGTTTGGTTCCGTCGGGGTCACCGGTATCGGCGGGTCCATGGGGGCTGTCGTTGGACAGGACGTGGTGGCGCCCTCCGGAGGGAGAGCTCACTCACGCCGGCTCCGCGACTAAGCAATTATTGTCGTCAGTAGGGGGCTTAGTAGGTGGTGTCCTGCGTATGTTAGATCAGAACAGGCGCCACTGAACACCACCGAAGTGACTCGGCAGCAGTGCAGCAGCCTCTCGACGACTTGACGTTGACCCGCTCCCTGTGGATTGCCGGTGCCGGGGCTGCGGGCGGGGCCGACCGTGCTGTGGCTGTGGACGGGGTGTCGGAATGAGAGCGGCGTGGGTGCACTGCCTCTGAAGTCGCGCAGAGGTTGGGACAGCAAAAAAAAAAAAAAAAGTATAGGAACTTCTCTTACGAAAGGAAATGTCCAATATTGCCCATATGCCCTTAGCTAACACATGACACACACCATCATCAACAGAAGAAGTGTAAAACCATGAATAAACGGCGATTCAAGACTTGCATATCATTCTTTTTGACCTTGAACAGCCTGACACAACCTGTCTTACACCAGAAAAAAAAATATCAAAGAGAACAGAAAAATGTCAAGCTTTGCGAAGAAAAAAAGACAGTGTTCAGTTAGCGAACACCATCAGTCTTGCACGGTTGTATACGTCTCAGGACGAACACTCATCCTGCTGAATCCCCAGCTTTACTTGCACTAATCTTAACTGCGAAAATCAGTAGAAGGACTAGTTAGAGAGATTTTTTCTGCCACAGTTGTCTTCGTCATTTAGGTGGATAAAAAAAAAGAGAGGGAAAACCTTTGTTCAGTGCATTTGCACAGAATCTAAACTTTAAAGATTGAAAATCTAATGAACCAAAAATGGATGTCGTTTGTCGTTGCTGAATGATGTTTTTTTTTTTTTTTTTTGTAGTGGGGGGTGAAATGCGAGCAAGAGATTGTTCATCACGACGCTGTGGGCAATGTCGAAGTGGCGATTCATTTCAACAGTTCATCATAATTGTCTTGTGAACTGTAAATAGATGAACTGCCAACAGTCGAGACATCGCTGGTTGAGTGACCGTTAGGTGTGTGCGTGCGTGCGTGCGTGCGTGCGTGCGTGTGTGTGTGTGTGTGTGTGTGTGGTGGTGTGTGTGTGTGTGTGTGTGTGTGTGTGTGTGTGTGTGTGTGTGTGTGTGCGCGCGCGCACGCGCGCGTACGCATGTGCGTGCGTGTGTGTATGTGCGTTGCGTGTGCGCACGTGTATCAGTATCTGTCAACATCACAGAACTATGAACACTATAGTGTGTGTGTCTGTGTCTGTGTGCGTGCGTGCGTGTGTGCATGTGTGCGTGCGCGCACGCGTGTGTGTGTGTGTGTGTGTGTGTGTGTGTGTGTGTGTGTGTGCGTGCGTGCGTGCGTGCGTGCGTGCGTGCGTGCGTGCGTGCGTGCGTGTGTGTGTGTGTGTGTGTGTGCAATCTTCCACCAAAATAAGAACGTTGCATGAGGTTTAACGTCTATAGCTTTAGAGCACACAGTAATTACTCCACTGCCTGTAATCACTATGTTGACTCTCAAGCCCCAAGTAATGAACTGAATTCACAAGACAGGTTACATAACTGTAGAGGAAGCATCAAGGGCTTTGAAAAATATGCAGAGCGACAAAAGTCCAGGAACAGATGGAATAACAGTTAACTTTTTAAAATTCTTCTAGAAACAGTTGTGCTGTTTCGTCGTACGCTCATTAAATGAAGGGTATTTGAAAGGAGAATTATCAGTCACACAAAAGGAAGGGACCATTATATGTTTACCGAAAGAAGATAAACCAAAGGAAGATCTAAAAAACTGGAGGGCAATAACGTTACTTAATGTGGTATACAAAATTGGATCATCGTGCATTGCAAATAGAATCAAGTCAGTCTTTGCCTAAACTTATTAATGAAGATCAAACAGGATTTGTACTGGAAGGTATATTGGAGATAATCTTAGGACAATTTATGACATGATACACTATCTGGAAGAAAATCAGTTACCTGGGTTACTAGTTTCGATTGACTTTGAAAAAGCATTCGATACAGTAGATTGGCTGTATATGAATGAGGTATCAAAAGCGTATGGGTTCGGTGAATTTGTCCGCAACTGGATTTCAGTCTTTTATACGAACATAAAGGCATACGTAACGGTAAATGGTAAAATGTCAACAAGCTTTATAATCCAAAGAGGCTGTCGCCAGGGTGACCCAATTTCTCCATACTTGTTTGTTTTATGTGTAGTAGATTACTAGCTTGTAAAATAAAAGAAGATACTGATATAAGAGGTATAAAATTAGCAGATACAGAATTGAAGATAAGTCAGTTTGCAGATGATACCACCTGTACTTTAGAAGGTGACAGACGTTCATATGTAAAATTGTTTGATACACTTGATGAGTTTGATAACATCTCAGGTCTTAGATTGAATTATGAAAAGAC
>JADBJO010002475.1:95559-123059 GCA_016801955.1 Conus betulinus
AGGATTGAACTCGTAGTGGGCATCCTAAGTGACATCCACATGTTGAAACAGGATTGAACCCGTAGTGGCAATCCTAAGTGACATCCACATGTTGAAACAGGATTGAACTCGTAGTGGCAATCCTAACTGACATCCACATGTGAAACAGGATTGAACTCGTAGTGGCAATCCTATCTGACATCCACATGCTGATGCTGATTTTTTTTCTTTCTGTTTCTTCTTTTTTTTTTTGTCTAAATAGACTTGTTAATAATTTGAAGTAAATCCGTCAGTTTCCTGTTAGGATTTCTTTCAATTACCGCCTGTAGTCACCTCCCTTTGAAATTTACTTTAAAAGAACATATGTAGGGTCTTAAGTCTCTATTTGTTTTCTCCCAGCTTTCTAAAAGAAAGCAGGTAGGGTTGTAATTCTCCTGTTCTTTTCTCCCAACTTTCTAAAAGAAAATAGTAGGTTAGCAAATGCATCTCTATGAAAAAAAACACAAAGACAGCAAAGCGTAAGCATATACTTGGATACTACGAGAATGTATCAACGTGAAGAATCTAACAGTCTAATCAGAGAAAAGAACCAAAAGTCACCCAAACGACAAAATGCCACAAAATCTGTCACCCACCATAACATGTGCGTATCGAAGTAACATAATTTGACTAACACTGACGATCAAACGAATGGAAACGCAGTTCCACAAAAAACATTGAAGTAGAAAAGAAAGCATGGATGGAAAGTGAAAACTCGACTCTGTGTGTGTGTGTGTGTGTGTGTGTGTGTGTGTGTGTGTGTGTGTAACATATTCGTTGAATGCTGCATGACGTGTGTACTTGGACATCATGCCATCATAGACGACAGTAGATGAAGAATCACTACCACATTTGAATTGACGGAGGACTTTACTGACCCGCCAGTCACCGTGTTAGTTGTACGACTGCTTGAAACATCCACAATTACCACCACCTGCTCCACTTCTCACTCTCGCTCTCCATCCTTCACCCCTCACCCCCCCCCCCCTCCCTTCCTTCACTCCCACCCCCTTTCTCCATGCCTTCCTACCATGTCCTCTCCTCCATCCCCATCCCTCAGTGAACATTTTCCAGTGAACTTTTGTTTCCAGTGAACTTTTTTTTTTTTTTTTTTTTTTTTTTGCAGCGAACACTTTTCAGTTTCACGACCTCAGAAGTCTATGCTGTATCGTTTGTCAGTTGGCCAGTGTTGGAGCCTGAAAGAGGTTTCATAACAAAGCGGAAATATTGCAGCTTATGACAAAGTGTTGTGTCGCTTCATCGTTTTATCTCCCTGACTCCATCCACAAGATCCGGCATGGGAACCAGCGCCGAAAAGGTCGACTTGTCCTGCCACACAACACCCACACCCACACTGACGTCAGTGTCCACGGTCCGAGGGTATCGTGTGTTCAACAGTTCACTGAAGATCAAATTGTCCTACCACAACACCACCGCCCACACTGACGTCACTGTCCACGGTCCGAGAGTAAAATGTGCTCAACAGTTCACTGAAGATCAAATTGTCCTGCCATAACGACAACACCCACACTGACGTCACTGTCCACGGTCCGAGGGTATAATGTGCTCAACAGTTCACTAACCTGGGATCCTTCACAGCGAGGGACCCCAATCAGAAATCCTGTCAAACCCAGCAAAGACAACCACAGACCTGTCCAGATTGAGACCTGTATGGAAAGAGACAAGTTGCCTCTTTGAAACACAAGATGACACTCCTGCGTGCGTTAGTGTACGCCATCTTACTGTGCGCATACGAGACACTGACTGTATACAGCTGGTCTAGAAAGGAGAATCCAAGTCTTCGAAATAAGATGTACCGCAAGGCACTGGGTATCACATATGCATTAAACCATCAGACAGCACATAGGACGGTACGGAGATCTACTGACATTTATAAAGCACACTATGATGAATGATGTGTGTGTGTGTGTGTGTGTGTGTGTGTGTGTGTGTGTGTGTGTGTGTGTGTGTGTGTGTGTTGCAACCTCTGTTTTACAAATAGATTAAGTGTCAGTCACAGATAAACTGATGAAATGCATTATTGGTTTTTTTTTGTGTTTTTTTTCTTGTTTTCTTGATCAGCTGACTGTCATAACTGGAGGACTCTTACTCAGCTTGGAATGGTCTCACTACATGGTTAAAAACAAAATGAAACAGATCAGAACTAAAACCTCTCCGTTGAGGGCCTTACTCACCAAACGTACTGACAATGATAATATTGATCATTGTAAGTACCGATCGGAAAGCAATACAACTAATAGTGTGTGAAATATAGACATCGGTGCAGAATTTGAAAAGATCTCCATCTGATGTCAAGACACGAAATAAACTATCCAAAACACAGTTACATGAAACAGAAAGAAAGAGGCAACGCCGGCGAAGTTTTGACAAGTGTGTCATCTTTCAGGCATAACAAACAATAGACATCAAAGCGCACAACAAAAAAAGAATATTGCGCATATCCCAGTCAGCATAATGACAACATGTGAAAGAGGAGTGTGGAAAGGAGGCAGACACGAAGCCGCTGCTCTCTGTTACTGTTCCTGTTGAGGGGTGAGATTAACCTCCTAACGGCCTGAGGCCCTTAAGGACAAGGTTACTACAGACATAGTTCTGCATATTTGTGGCAACTGCTGTCGCCTGGCAGCGGTGGGGAGTTTCAATGGGGGTCGTCGCATTTCTCTCTCCGAGCTCGTGTTCCTCTTGAACGTTGGCTCATTCTGGTCGTGTTCTTCTTGAATGTTGGTTCAAGTTTGGTCGTATTGCTCCTGAACGTTGGTTCAATTTCAGGTTGTTGGTCGACCGACGATGGGCGTCGGTGTGTGTTGCCTGCTGTCCCCCAAACATCAGGCTGTCTTCAGGACCACCGGGCGGCCCTTCTTCATGCTCGGGTGGCGATGGTCCTGTGCCGCGTGAGGCCGCCTCAAGGAGGGAGCAGGACGAAAGTCGCTGGAGCGCTGCATGAGTCCCTAAAACTTGGCGGACACTCGCTGACTGCGGGCGAGAGGGCAATTTTTCAGCCAAATCCCGTAAGGAGTGCCCCCATGTCTGTCACCCCACAAAACAGCACGGTATTCCAGGCCACGGTAGTCGCAGTCAGGCAGCGCTCCTTCGCCAATCGCCCCACATCTCCAGGAGCCGTCCCCCGGCGACACAGGCTAGACCCGCCGTCACCCACATGGCTGAGGGTTGTCTGCGCCGCCTGACACTGACCTCTCACATCAGTGTCCCTCAAAGGAGAGCTCCCCTGGCGTTCACTGCTATATCACACTCGCAGCGGCGACGACACTGCTCCCCCTTCCCCTATTCTTTTATACATCATCACTATTACATCCCTTGTTGTCTTAGAATGCCTTGTGTGTGCCTGCACTCCATGTGAACACATCGCAGGCTTCCGAGGGTGGTGCAGGGTTGACCGCGCCTGGTTTGTTTGGCAGGTGAGGACAATTCTTCTCTGGGTGTACGTTCTTCTTTCTGCCTTAGGGCTGACTCTGGGGGGAAAGGCCCATTGGTGGCGAGGACAGACCCACTGACCGCAGGGGAAGTCGTTTTGACAGCAGGTGAGACTGTAACCCGGGATTCCCTTCACAGAGCATGTAAGACCTCATGGCGAAAGCTTGACCGTGTCTTGGAGTTGTACTGTCTTCACCTGTCAGCGGAACAGTGACGAGTGACGCTGCGAGATGCATACGGCAGTTACTTGATGGTGGCGTTTTTCGCCGGTGGACTCTGCAGCCATGAAATATGGGCTGGAACACACATGGGAACGCTAGGTTGTATCGTATCATATCCAGTGGCCATTACACAATAACGTCTGCCAGGGAGCAGTTATGTCCCTTCACGTCTTAATGGAATGCCTTGTGCGTGCCTGCACTCTATGGGAAGACAGCGCAGGCTGCCAAGGGTGGAGCAGGACTGCTCCCAGCTGGTTTGTTTAGCAGGTGAGGACAGAACTTCTCTGGGTCCCACCCGCACCTTCAGGTGTACCCTTTTCTTGTGTTCTTTCCCCAGGTTTCAGTCAGCATGAGAAAAAAAAAAAAGACATATAAGAGGAGTGGGGACAGGAGAAAGTCAAGAGGCCACTGCTCTCCCTTCCCCACGTCTTTTGTACATCATCACTATCACAGCCCAAAGTAGCACCTGGACAAGCGGCCATATTTCATGTGGCATGTGGTCGCACATCCCTTCTTCGTGACAAACGTGTGTCGCTGTTGTATCAAACTGGACAGTATTTCACCTGAAATATTGTCGCCATTCCTCACTACGTTTGTTTCACCCGAACAAGATTCGTGCGTATGTCTCCCCAGTTTGCCCGTGTGCGGGCAGTGTGATTTCGGGTACATATGTTAATGGACGCTGGGATGCCAGGGTGGGCGTCACGGGCTCCAGACGTGCGGTGGAGGGGGGTAGGTGTGGAGGGGGTGGGGGGTGGGGAACAAGAACAAAGGAAGGAGGATGAGGGAGGGGAGAAGTGGGGGAGGGGCTGGGCAGGTAAGACAGGGGAGGGAGAGTGGAGTGGGGAGAGAGGAGAGGAGAACTTGGGGAGGGGGAGGGGGAAGGGTCGGCTAGGGTAGGGGAACACGTGGTAAAGAGGGGGGGAGGGGAAGGTGCGACCGTGAAGGGCGGAGAGGGAAATGGGGAAGGGGGGGGGGCGCAGCTACCACTATGTAAAATGAAAAAAAAAAAATTACTTTTTAAGTCAGTAATAGCACCGGTATGCGTGCGTGCGTGCGTGCGTGCGTGCGTGCGTGCGTGCGTGCGTGTGTGTGTGTGTGTGTGTGTGTGTGTGTGTGTGTGTGTGTGTGCGCGCGCGCTCGAGATGCTGTTTCGACTCTGATCCAGACATTTTAATTCTTCCCTCCTTTCTCTTTCCTGTTAAATTATTTCCCCCGCCATTCTCCCTCTCCTCCTCCGTTGCCTTCCACCGTGGGATCATGAGTTGGTTGGGTATGAAAGGGAAGGGAGGGAGGGTATAAAATGGAGACGACATTCTATAGCCTTTCGAGATAAGCTTGTTTTGCCTTCAGCTGCGCGTAAATCGTATGGGTGAACGGGTCAGAAACAGGTAAACATTTCGAGGAACACGTTAACAGGGGAAACGATCGCTGAACGATTGAGGAATGGGATCTGTAAAATAGGGAAACCCGTTGTGATCCGTAGGGACAACATGGATAATGAATGTTTTTAAAATACGCTGTATGCTTGTGATCCTTTGGGAAAACGGGTATGATTCTAATCAAAAAAAAAAAAAAAAAAATCGTGATCCTCAGGGGATAACGGTTTAGCCCCATTATTCTGAAGGGCAATAACCGTTTCCCTGGGAAAACAGTTGTCGCCTTCTGAAGCTGGTAAGCTCCCTTAACCGATCCAGTACGTTTTTGTTCGTTTCATAAGCGTGCGCAAAGGCTTATTACTTATCGATCCTTGAAGAAATTTGGCAGCAGAACGATCCAACAATTTGTACACAGAGTAATACAGAGATTGGCATATGTATGTGTTTGCAATTAGAGAGAGAGAGAGAGAGAGAGAGAGAGAGAGAGAGAGAGAGAGAGAGAGAGAGAGAGAGACGCAAACCAAGTACTTGCGTCGCAAGCACACGTACATGCCCACCCCAACTGGCCCATCCTTCCATGAATGAACTTCTTAATAACAAACATGTACACATCCACCATCCAACACAATATTTTTCATTAATGTACACGTGTGTGTATGATGTGTGGGCATGGGCCCATGTGTGAGCGTGGATGCATGTGTGTGTGTGTGTGTGTGTGTGTGTGTGTGTGTGTGTGTGTGTGTGTGTGATTACGTGTGTGTGTGTGTGTGTGTGTGTGTGTGTGTGTGTGTGTGTGTGTGTGTGTGTGTGTGTGTGCGCGCAGGCATGTGTGCATATATATATATATATATATATATATATATATATGCGTGTGTGTGTGTGTGTGTGTGTGTGTGTGTGTGTGTGTAATCTGTGGTTTATGTGTGAAGAAATATAGCAACCATTTTACGAACCATTGATGACGTGATAATTATTTGAATAAAACTGGTCAAGCTGGGTACTTACTGGCCTTGAACTAGTCAAAAGCATTTGACTCCATTTCTAAAACGGATCTTTTGCATGTATTTAAAATGTTTGGTTTTGGAACGGATTTCCAGAAATTGATACAGGTTTTGACCAACAGGAGCCAAGGGAGTGTCAACCATGGTGGATGGTTATCTGAACCATTTGATGTCGAATGTGGTGTTAGGCAAGGCTGTCCATTTTCACCTTTAGCCTTTGTATTAGCAGTAGAACAGCTGGCTATTAAAGTAAGAAACAGTAACATAACTGGCATTAGGGCGCCGAATAATGATTACGAAGGAAGCCAGGCTATAGAAATAAAAAAAAAAAGTGGCAGATGATGACACAACATTTTTTTTGCTACAAAACAAGACATGTTGTTATCTTTTGATATACTAAGGCCGAAAACCGTGTGGACGAAATCTTCAATATATATTGGTCGGTGGGAATTAAAATTCTAGGAATGTATTTTCAAAATGACATCATGGCAATAAACATTGAAGGGAATTGGAAAGGGTGTATTGAATGTATACAAAAACTAATAAAGGACTGGAGCAGAAGAGATCTTAGCATTCAATGTAAAATTGAAGTAATAAAGACTTTTGGGTATTCCGAAAATATATTGAATAAAATTAACACAATTTTATACAAATTAATTTGGCAAAGAAAACGGCAACCGAAGAGCATTTGAAAAAGTAAAAAAAGACAAATAATAAGAGTCTGCTATAATATGGTGGTGTAAACATGCTAAATATAAAAGAACTTTAAACGGTCATTTATTTACAATGGGCAGGAAAATTATTCGCCTCAACAGACGAAAACTGGTCTAAAATTCCCAAGTGGCACTTGAATGAAATATTAAAGCATAATGGCATATTTCAAATTAATTGTAGGGCAAAGTATGTATGGCAGATAGAGAAATTAGATAACGAATTCTGGAGTAAAAAAAATGTGCTGACCATGTACTTGGACAACAAAAAGAGATCACGTTAAAAGAAATATCTTGCTGTAACTTTTTGTCCCTACCATTATTTTTCAATGATTTGATAAAGTTTAAAGATAAAACATTATATTTTACAGGATGGAAAGAAAAGGGATTAGAGTAGGTAGAGATGTAGTGCACGCAACTGAAGGCAGACTGCTCCATGTTGAAGAGATGGAGACCATTCTAGAATACAAAAGTGGTGAGACAATCTTCGAATACAACGCGTTAAAAAATGGTATTTAAAAGATGTTCCTGAAAATGCTGTATGTCCATTGTGTGCAGACGGACTAGAGGATGAAGCACATTTTGTGTGTTCGCATGTAAGGAATATGATGGTTTACGTATGACATGTGATTTATTTGGTAATCGTGATGTGATGAGACATGATCTTGTTGATATTCGTTCAACGGAAAATGAGGATACTATTACATTGCTTGCTAAGTTCATTAATGACGCATATAACCTAAGGCAGAAAAGACTTTCTATTTTGAATTATGCCTAATCTAAGACAATTTTACGTTATTAGGTTTTACGAGTCACTTAAGATATAAGCGATATCCATGTTGTCATCAGTTATGTATTTGTATTTTTGTCGGTTGATCGAACACATAGGGTGGGAAATACTAGCCCTGTGTGGTATTAGGCTTTCCTCTTAAAATGTGTACTTGTCCTTAGATATATGTTTCATTATGTTTGTCGTTTTTGTTTCATTATTTGACGTTGACCAGTTTCGGACACATAGTGGTGGTGATATAGTGGATTTGCTTGGTTTGATGCATAATATGCCGTATTTGCCGTATTTTCTGTATCTTTGCACTTCCATGGCATTAGAGCTAATCAGGCTATTGTCATTAAAGGTGTCATTGTCATTGTTCTCTCTCTCTCTCTCTCTCTCTCTCTCTCCGAGAAAAAAAACTATATGAAAAGAAAATGATGAAGTCTTTTGTTTCATTCATGCTCTTCTCTTTATATAAGCAGCACATTATTCAAGTGAGAGTGCCAGTACACCACACATTACAACACTAACAAACCCAGACACTTTGTATTAATCGTCAAAACACTCAAATTGGCAAACATGTGTCCGTTTGTGAGAAAACATACAGAAAATACATGATGTGTAACGAATTTTGTTGTTGGGGAAGAAAAGAGAGAAGGAAAAAAAAAAAAAGAGATAGTGGTGGATTATGTTTTTTTTCCGCGCTTTTTTTTTTTCAGATGAAGACAGTGTGAAGCACCAAAAAAAATTGAAGAGGTGGATTTCGGCCTTAGGAGAGAGAGAGAGAGAAAAAAGGTCACCGCCTTAGGTGCTCCATTGATCCGACAACTGATGCAAAAAGGAAAGAAGAAAAGAAAAAAAAAGAAAGAAAGAGACCAGCACGTTCGGCCAGAAGCTGGAGCACTTCATGGGAGAGAACAATATTGCTGGGCAGTTCTCCCTGCCTGCTTTGTGACAGACCGCTGGGATGTCTGTCATTCTGTCATGGTCTGTCTGTCTGTCTGTCTGTCTGTCTGTCTGTCTGTCTGTCTCTCTCTCTCTCTCTCTCTCTCTCTGTCACTCTCTGTCTCTAAGCCTCTGTATCTGTAACTGTCTGTCTGTCTGTGTCTGTCTGTCTGTCTCTCTCTCTCTGTCACTCTGTCTCTAAGCCTCTGTATCTGTAACTGTCTGTCTGTCTGTCTGTCTCATGCTGACTCACTGTCAATGTGTGTGTGTGTGCGCGCGCGCGCGTGTGTGTGTGTATGTGTGTGTGTGTGTGTGTGCGCGCGCGCGCGCGCGCACGCACATGCGTGGGTGTGTTTGTGAGCGTGCATGCACTCACTTGTGTGTGTGTGTGTGTGTGTGTGTGTGTGTGTGTGTGTGTGTGTGTGTGTGTGTGTGTGTGTGTGTGTGTGAGAGAGAGAGAGAGAGAGAGAGAGAGAGAGAGAGAGAATGACAATGATTATAACGATGATGATAATGATGACGATCAGGATGATCAGGATGATGATCTTCTCCTCCTCCTAGGATCTCATGACAATGACGATGAAGGCATAGGGTGTGTAAATAGCTCTTACTCTTGGGTAGAGACCAATCTCTGAACAGTCAACGCTCTTGTTTACAGACGTGTTACCTAACTGCTCACAGCCGACCGGAGAACTACCTACTGCCGTTATATTATATTCATTCGTTTCCCAAGTCATTCAATCGAGCGCATCAGTCCCTCAGCTCTTTGTCATTCCCTCGATTGTTCTCGAAAGAGGTATGCTGCATATCAACGTGTCACCCATACGAAAGGCTAAACTGGCCTCGTCTTTGGAACATTGGTAATGGGACTTCACGTGTTTGTAAGACTGGTATATGTGACTTTTCAGCTTACTATGGGACCCCACGTGTTTGTAAGACTGGTATATGTGACTTCACAGCTTACTATGGTACTTCACGTGTTTGTAAGGCTGGTATATGTGACCTCACAGCTTACGTTGTAGTCGCATTTGAAGACGTTTTTTTTCGAGACAAACGGAGTCAGAATCAATGATGCGTCCATGGGGAGAACAATCTTCCTTTACTGAATGAGCTTGGCATAGATTCGAACCACGACTCCATGATCAGGATCAGGAGTCTAGCTCTTCTCTTCTTCTTCTTCTTCTCTTTTTTTTTTCTTTTTTTCCTTTCTTCTTCTTCTTCTTTTCTTCTCTTCTCTTCTTCTTCTTCTTCTTCTCCTCCTCCTCCTCCCTCTTTCCTCCTCCTTTCCTCTCCTCCTCCTCCTCCTTTTTCTTCTTCTTCTTTCGTCTTCTTCTTCTTTTTCTTCTTCTTTCTTCTCTTCTCTTCCTACTCCTTCTTCTTCTCTTCTTCTTCTTCTTCTCTTTCTTCCTTTCCTTCTTCTTCTTCTTCTTCTTCTTCTTCTTCTTCTTCTCTTCGTCTTCTTCTTCTCTTCTTCTTCTTTTTCCTTCTTTTTCTCTTTTCTTTCGTTTCTTCTTTCTTCTTCTTCTTTTTCTTTGCTTTCTTTTCTTTCTTCTTCCTTTCTCTTTTTCTTCGTCGTCGTCTTCTTTCTTCCTTTCTTTTCTTCTTCTTCTCTTCTTCTTTCCGTCTTTCTTTCCGGGGGGTCGGTCGTCTTTCTTCACCTCCTCCTCCTCCTTCTCCTCCTTCTTTGCTGCTTTTTTTTTTTTTTTTTTTTGAGACACCGTCTCGTGGCCGACGTCCACGTTCCCCTCCTCCTTCTCCTCCTTCTCCTTTGTCTTGTTTCTGGAAAAAACAAACAAAACCGATGGGGAGGGTGGGGTTGGGGACGCGTGGATGCCGGGGGGGGGGGGGGGGGGGTTCTGGGGGAGTTTTGTAGAAGTGGAGAGTGTCTGTTGATGAATGGGGCTGAAAGAACAGCTGTGTGGATATCAATAAAGGGTTTCTGTTTGGACTTAGGAGGGGTTGGAGTGAAGTTCAATTTCCAGAATTTTCACTTACGCTTTGTTTTGTTTCACTATGTCTCAACGTCATCAATTACATTTCAGATGCCATGTTACGGAGCTTGCTTAATCATAGGGATTTTAAAGTATGTTAATTACATTTTACCAGGTGGCATGCCATTTACAAAATCTACACCTACATTTCTCCTTCTTCCTTTTCTTAGTTTCACTATGTCTTTACTTTATCTATTTAATTTCAGATTGCCATGTTACAGAGCCTGCCTGATCATAGGGATTTCAAAATATGTTAATTACGTTTGACATGCCATGGTGGTATGTCATACAATGGTAGTATGACATTTACAAAATTTATGCTACATTTTCTTTGTTTAACTATGGCTACAGTTTTCTATTTTAATTCCAGATTGCCATGTTATGGGGATTGTTTTTGTCATAGGGATTTGAACAAATGTTGATTACATTTTACGATGTTGGTTTGTGACAGGATTTACCTAGTTTGTAGTCATTGCTTAGTATTTTTTTGCCCCTCCCCCCCCCCCCCTCCCCCCCCCCTCCCCCTGCCTCCTCTTCCCCCGCCCCCATCTGCATACCCTCCCCTGTCTTCTAATCCACATGACCCTCACCTTCCCCTGTCTCACCCTAATGGACATGTACCCTCACCTTCATTCCCCTCCACCTCTCTATCTCCTCTCGCTCTTCTCTTCCCTCTCTCCTCCTCTCTCCCCATACCTCCTTCTCTCCCTCTCTCAATTTGTCTCTCTCTCTTCTCTCCATCGCTCTTTTTTTCCCTCCCCCCCCCCTAAAAAAGAAACCCCCCCCCCCCCCTAAAAAACACCACACCTTCTTTCCCCTCTAACAATCATTCTTTTTCAAATTACGCTTCCCTCACTTTTTTTCCATCTAAGATGGCGGCTATCCCTCATTTTCACACATTCCCCCTACTTACCCCCACCCCTCTCCCCGCCTCACATTGCCCCCCCACCCCCCGTACGTCCCCCTACCCTCCCTATCCCTTCATCTTCCCTTTTTTCCCATTCTTTTATGTCCGTGGCCCCTTCCTCTCCAAATCCGCACCTGTCATGTGGTACATTGATATGGCCGGCCATACAATGTATGTCCAGTAATTAGGCATAACTAGAATTTCCCCCATCATTCCCCCTCATTGCCCCCCTGCCCAGGCCCCCCCCCCCCCCCCGCCCCCCCCCCCCCCCCCTTCTACTCTGTGCAGTTATCCCTCCCTCCAAATTCCATCCCCCTTCCCCTCCCCGTTTGCTATGTCAGCTTCTCACCAGACTCACAGTGCCACATCTTTCCTCTCTTACTTAATTACTTAGGCCCATGCCTCAAAGCTGAGCATAGGCCATCGACAACACTCCGCCATTGCACTCGGTTCTGGGCTGCTCGCTGAATGCCTGTCCAGTTGGTCCCCTGCCTCTGTATCTCTGCCTCAGTGTCTCGCCTCCCGCTGCTGCTGCGAGGTCGGCCCTCCCTTCCTTTTACCCTGCGGGTTCCATGTCAGGGTTTGGCGTGTGGCGCTGGATCTGGCTTCCTGCGAGTGTGTCCTATCCAGCCCCACTTCCTCCGCAGGATCTGCTTGGCCACTGGTTCCTGTCCTGCTTGCTTCCATAGATCTTCATTGGTGATCTTCTCTGGCCATCTGATTTTGAAGATGCACCTCAGACAGGTGTTGATGAAGGTCTGAATTTTTTTTTTTGCTGTATCGCCTTGGTCATTCTCCAAGTCTCGCAGCCGTAGAGCAGAAACCGACTTCACGTTTGAACTGAAGATACATCTTTTCTCTCTTTCTCTGCCTCTCTTTTCTCGCAGGAGAAGAACAGACTCCACACCAGTGTCTGAGTCCCTCAGTCACAGACGCTCCACCCCTGACCTTCTCCACCATGTCAGCGTCACTAATGACACCACCACCCCCAACCTTCTCCAACACGTCAGCGTCACTAAGACACAACCACCCCCCAACCTTTCCCCCATGTCAGTGTCACTAAGGACACCACCCCAAACCTTCTCCACATGTCAGTGTCACTAAGGACACAACCCCCCAACCTTCTCCACCATGTCAGTGTCACTAAGGACACCACCCCAACCTTTCTCCAACACGTCAGTGTCACTAAGGACACCACCCCCAACCTTCTCCAACACGTCAGCGTCACTAAGGACACCCACCCCCAACCTTCTCTCCAACGTCAGTGTCACTAAGGACAAACCACCACCCCCAACCTTCTCCAACACGTCAGTGTCACTAAGGACACCACCCCTAACCTTCTCCAACACGTCACTCAGTGTCACTAAGGAAGGACACCACCCCCCAACCTTCTCCAACACGTCAGCGTCACTAAGGACAAACCAGAGACCCAACCCTTCTCCAACACGTCAGTTGTCACTAAGGACACCACCCCCACCTTCTACCTTCTCCAACACGTCAGTGTCACTAAGGACACCACCCCCAACCCCTCCCCCCACCCTAAGTTTCGTCACTGAAAGGACCCCCACCAACCCCCACCAATCTCCCACCATGTCAGCGAAGCGTCACTACGGACACCAAACCACCAAAACCTTCTCCACCATGTCAGCGTCACTAAGGACACCACCTCCCACCCCCCAACCTTCTAAGGACACCACCCCCAACCTTCTCCATCATGTCAGTGTCACTAAGGACACCACCCCCAACAACCTTCTCCACCATGTCAGTGTCACTAAGGACACCACACCCCCAACCTTCTCCACCATGTCAGTGTCACTAAGGACACCCCCCCCAACCTTCTCCACCACCATGTCAGTCAGTGTCACTAAGGACACCACCCTAACCTTCAACACGTCAGTGTCACTAAGGGACCATGCAGTCAGGCGTCAAAGGGGTGGATCCAACCCGTCCCCGTCACTCCCTCCCAACCCCAACCTTCCCAAAAAGTGTGTGTCACTACCTGACAGTGACCCCAACTGACCAAGTGGTCAGTGGTCACTAAGGACACCCACCCCCAACCGTCTCCAACCACTGTCAGTGTCACTAAGGACACCACCCAGACACCCTCTCCACCGTGAGACAGCTGTCACTAAGGACACGACTTGCCCACAACCCCTCAGCCACATCAGCGTCATAGCAGGACAACACCACCCCCACCTTCTTTTCCCAGTCACGGAAGGACTTTCCCCCAAAGCGTCACTCCTCCACCATATCAGTGCTATCACTAAGGACACCACCCCCAACCTTCCCAACATGTCAGTGTCATGCAGTCCCTTCATCCACCATCACAGCAACAGGACACCACCCCAAACTGTGCAAGCCCCACGGCATGGGTGTGTCACTACAGGACACACTACCCTTCTGCTGGGGGATGATGCACTGAAAGGGGTGGACACCCCTCCCCGTCCCTCACCTCCCAACTTCACCACCAGCAGTGGATCCACTGACCAGAGTGGTTCAGTGGCCAGTACCCTCAACTGCCCTTCCAACTGACGAGTTGAAAGTGGACAGACACCCTCGACTACGGTGGGACTGGCTGAAAATCATGTTGCTATCCACGACTGCGCACAAGTCCAGCTCAGCAGACAGCGCCATCAGCAGTGACAAGTGATCAAGACCTTCTTCCCACTGCCGGAGGTCTCTTTCCCAAAGCGCCTGCTAGCCTCTGCTATCATGCCTGCCAGAGGACGACACCCCTTCAAATGCCTTCCTTCATCACATCACCGCAGCTGTGTGACGGCTGGGTGTGCCTACAGGGACCCACTGCTGTCTTCACCACCCACTTGGAGCACCCCACGCATGCACTACCAAAATGCCATTCACGCCAATCAAGAAAGGGACAGCACGCCTGCACAATCTGTTTGCTAGGAAACAGGCAGGACAGCGTCGGCATCCCAAGAGGGGCACTGACCCAGGCCTCGCCCCACTGGACGTCTCTATTTCCCCTTTACCTCACCGCTCCGTTCCTCCTCCCGTCCATTCACCCACTCCACGCATGTTACCAACAAACAATCACACATCACAGTCCTCTCCACTCCACAACCCTCCTACTACCATTCTCCGGCCACCCACACACTGCTTAGAGTCCTTTCCTCCCCTCCCTACCACCACACTCATGCCAATGCCACCAAACTATGGTCAATTCTCCTAGATTTGAATCAGTGTGTGTGTGTGTGTGCTCGCGCGAACGCGCGCGCGCGTGTGTGTGTATGCGTGCGTGTGTGTGTGTGTGTGTGTGTGTGTGTGTTGTGTGTGTGTGTGTGTGTGTGTGTGTGTGTGTGACACTTGTGACTATGTGTATTTGTCTGTTTTTGTCTGTGTATGCGCATCTGCGCACGTGTGTGTGTGTGTGTGTGTGTGTGTGTGTGTGTGTGTGTGCGTGCGTGCGTGCGTGCGTGCGTGCGTGTGTGCGTGCGTACGTGCGTGTGTGTGTGTGTGTGTGTGTAGTAGTAGTACTTTAGTTTAACGTCTCTCTTCACCCTCAAGTGACATTAGACAAAAAAAGGCATGTGTGAAAGATTCTTTAAAGTGTTTGAGTGTTTTTGAGTAAATGTGTGTGTGTGTGTGTGTGTGTGTGTGTGTGTGTGTGTGTGTGTGTGTGTGTGTGTGTGTGTAAGTGCATGCGCGTGCGACGTGGTAGTGCTTGTGTGTGTGTGTGTGTGTGTGTGTGTGTGTGTGTGTGTGTGCGCGTGCGTGCGTGCGTGCGTGCGTGCGTGTGCGTGCGCGAGCGTGTGTATGTGTGTGTGTGTGTGCGCGCGCGCACGCGTATGTGTGTGTGTGTGTGTGTGTGTGTGTGTGTGTGTGTGTGTGTGTGAGAGAGAGAGAGAGAGAGAGAGAGAGGAGAGAGAGAGAGAGACAATGACAATGACAACAATGACAATGACAAAGATTCTGTAATTTATAACGATCAATGTATTGGTTTAGTTAGCTTTTTTTTTTTCATACGTGCCGATACTATTCTACGCAGCTAACACTAAACAATACAACGTATGCATTAAAACATGATTATACAAACTAACAACATTAAGCCAAACAAACAAACAATTAAAAAGCACCACCAAGAAACAAGCACTGACATTACCAGTGAAATAAGCAAATGAAGAAAAAATTCAAAGTTCAACGACAACTTTTGAAGCAAACGAAAAATAAAAA
Organism: Conus betulinus; assembly: GCA_016801955.1. Classification (NCBI taxonomy): domain Eukaryota; kingdom Metazoa; phylum Mollusca; class Gastropoda; order Neogastropoda; family Conidae; genus Conus; species Conus betulinus. The sequence continues at coordinate 111,148 of JADBJO010002475.1, forward strand.
CAATTCAAAGTACAAATCTTAAATAAATGTCAGCGCGAACCGCCCAGAGAAACGTGGACAAACAAGTCACAAGACAAACCACAACGCGTTTCGACCTCTTAGGTCTTCTTCAGTGCAACAAACATGAAACAAATAAACGAAAATGCACTTAGCTTTGATCGCTTCTGTGTTCAGCGCAAGAAAGAAGGCGTTGAATGAAAACGAGGCTGTTGGAAGGGAAATAATGTGCGAGTCAAAGTCGTAATGATGATAATAATATTACTGATAGGAATACTAATAATGGTCAAAATATTATATATATATAAAAAAAGAGACAAGATTACTACCAGTCTTGGTGTCAATAAGTAGGTATGGGAGAAAGGGAGAGTGGGTTAGAGGATTCTTAAACACAGCATGCAGGGTTGCCGTGACAACAGTCCCGGAGGCTAAGGCGATGGTGTACTACAGATCACACACACACACACACACACACACACACACACACACACACACACACCACATATATATATATATATATATATGTCAATACTAGCAATATTGTTACTGAATGGTACTACTAACAACGATAGTGAAAGTTAAGGTAATAAAAGCACGATACAGAAATAAATTTAGAATATACTTTTTTTTTTATAATAATCAACAAAATAAATAAATGAAACATGGAAAAGAAAAAGAAAAAGAAATTGAAGAATAATAATGATAATAAATGCATTAAAAATAAAAAATAATGGTAATAGAATAAATAGATGAACATAAAAATAAAGATAAAAAAAATAATAACAATGTTAATATTTATGGTACTAAAGGTATTAATTCTGATAGTAAGGAGGGAAACAAACAAATAAACAAAACCAACGACAACAACCAAGGGGAGGAGAAAGAGGGGAGGACAGGAAGAACAGAAAGGAAACAGAAGATATAAGTTATGGGAAGGATGAAATCCAATAGGTATATGATAATTACAGTAATAGTTTTGTTAATAATTGTGATTGTAATTCTACAGTAATGGTAGTGATGCAGTAGGAGGCTAGAAAAGTGGTAAGCTGAAATGTTAGAAATATTTTAAAGAATAATGATTACATTATGAAAGTAGTAAATACGACATTTGTAATATTAGTTATGAAGTTGTAAGAAAAGGTATAATGATTAGATAAACAAATAAGTAAAATTTAATTCAGATATTTTAAAAATAGTTGGCATATATATACATATACATACACACACACACACACACACACACACACACACAATATATATATATATATATATATATATATATATATATATATATTTATACATACATATATATACATACATACGACATACATACATATATATATATATATATATATATATATATATATATATATATAACACACACACACACACACACACACACACACACACACACACACACTAATTCAAAGTACAACAACAACAGAAACGATCAACAACAAAATTGTATTTAATATTTAAGAATCGGTATGAGACATACAAGTTTTAAAAAAAAAGAAGAAAAATAAAGAGAAAAAAACGAAGGAAAAAAGGAACAAAAAAATAAACGCAGATATGTAAAGAGACACATTAAAAGGTTTCTGTGTCGCGCATTCACATATATACATACATACGTACATGCATACATACATACATACATACATACATACATACGTAAGAACGTACGTACATACATACATACATACATACATACATGCATACGTACGTACATAAACGTACAAACATACATGCATACATAACAGATACATACGCGCACAATACACACACGCGCGCGCGTATACACACACACACACACACACACACACACACACACACACACACACACACACACACACACACACAGAGCTCATGAAATAATTACTCTCTCTCTCTCTCTCTCTCTCTCTCTCTCTCTCTCTCTCTCATTCTCTCTCACGCACACAAAAATACACATACAAGCACTAACACGTACGTAGGTGCTCGCACGCGCATGCACAGACACACACACACACACACACACACACACACACACACACACACACACACACACACACACACACACACACACACACACACTCACACTCACAGTTGCCCACACGCGCATACACAGACAAAAACACAGTGACAAATACAGATATGCACACAAGCACTAGCGCGTACACACACACACACACACACACACACACACACACACACACACACACACACGCGCGCGCGCGCGCGCGCGCGCGACAGAGAGAAGAAGAATGAAGGGAAAGGAAAAATTGAGAGAGAGAGAGAGAGAGAGAGAGAGAGAGAGAGAGAGAGAGAGAGAACCTCTGTTATGCTTACTTCCCCGATCCCGACCTCACCAGCGCTTGAAATGGTTAGTCCTGTGACAGTCGGGTTCACACACGTTTGAATGGGTTCATCACGCGATGGCTGGGGTGCCACTCAAGTTTTGAGGGGTTGATTCTGTTTGGTCGCACATACGTTTCGAAAGATTCATTCCGTAATGGCCGAAGTGTGCATAGCTTAAGCGGCTGGCAGCTTAAACAAGGCACATAATATTGCCTGTATACTTTTGTATGAACTGCCATTGTTGCCACATTTTTTGTCACACGTGAAAGAATTAAACGTACCGGACCTGCATGGATGTCAAAAAAAAAAGACCAGTCTTGATCATTTTTCGAATTCGAGGAAGAGAACACAGAAGCCTTTAGTGTTAAGGTACACCCAGACTCTGCCCCCTCCTCCCTTCCCTCCTCCAACGCCGCTCCCCCTTCCCACCCCCACTTACCTACTATAACAAGTAAACGCCGAGTCTCTCCCCCTCATCACAAGGGAGTTAACAAAAACAGACAAATCACACAACCGGACATCTACAAAAGTCTCTCCCCCTGATCACAAGGGAGTTAACAAAAACAGACAAATCACACAACCGGACATCTACAAAAATATCCCTAGATAAAAACGACAAAGATGAAAAAAAAAAGATGAAGAATAAACAATTCAATCGTCCAATTTAGTTTGTTTCTCTTTAAGATCGACTTCACCTTCAACATAAACAAGAAAATGTTCTCGTCAAGGGATGAAGTCACAGAGTATATCTGTCACGGACGGCTCAGGTTTGAACTCTTTCTTGAAAGGTCAATGTAGGGAAACTAGAGTTCTCTTCTGTTGATTGTTCTATAGTTCCCTGGTCACTTTTCGATACGTTCTATACTTGCCATATTCCTTCATATTCCCTATAGCGGTTTATCGTTGATTTTACTAACTTTTTTCCTTCTCTCCTTTTGGGCTCCTCAACTTTTAGGAGTAGGAAACCGTGCTTTTGGCAACCCCGGTGTAACACCCCAGATTGCCCCCCTTCCCGGAATGCCTCCCGGGGGAACGTTTCAGTATCCCAGAATGCCCCCCGAGGGACGTTTCAGTATCCAAGAATGCCCCCAGGGGACATGTTGGGTATGCAGACACGTCCCCCTGGGGGCAATCTAAAATGTTCCCCCGATATCTATTATGCCCCCCATGAGGACAAATATCTTTTCATCCTAGAATGCCCCCCACCCCAATTCTATCTCTCTCTGTGTCTGTCTCTCTCTCTCTCTGTTCTCTCTCTCTCTCTCTCTCTCTCTCTCTCTCTCTCTCTCTCTCTCTCTCTCTCTCTCTCTGCGACATCTTAAAACACTGACTCTTGCTTACCTAACCTAGAAACAGACGACGAAGACAGAGGCAGAGGCAGGGAGAGATAAATGAACAGACAGGCAGTCAGAAAGAAAGAAAGACAGAGATAGGGACAAGGACAGAGAGAGAGAGAGAGAGAGAGAGAGAGAGAGAGAGGAGAGAGAGAGAGAGAGAGAGGCACACTGGGGTGGGAGAGAGCGAGGGGGAAGGGAGGGAGGAGAGAGAGAGAGAGACAGACAGACAGAGACAGACACAGACAGACAGACAGAAAACAGAGAGAGAGAGAGCGACAGACAGTCAGACAGACAGACAGAGTGAGACAGGCAGACAGAGAGACAAAGCAAGACAGACAGACAGAGAGAACAAGACAGACAGACAGAGAGCAAGACACACAGAGAAAGCGAGACAGACAGTCAGACAGAGACAGCGAGACAGACAGACAAATACAGGCAAAGAGAGCGAGAAGACAGTCAGAGAGAGCAAGACAGACAGAGTGAGACAGACAGACAGAGAAAGCGAGGCCGACAGACAGACAGAGAGCGAGACAGAGAGAGAGAGAGAGAGAGAGAGAGAGAGAGAGAGAGAGAGAGAGAGAGAGAGAGAAGAGAGAGAGGAGAGAGAGAGAGAGAGAGAGAGAGTGTGTGTGTGTGTGTGTGTGTGTGTGTGTGTGTGTTCCGGAAGTGACTCTTCATAGCAAGTGAAAACTTGCTTCAAATGGAGACATCGTTCCTTTTACAAATTAGCAACTGGATGAATGCTAATCAACGAAACATACTAAGCGTGACGCGTGTCAACAAGTGTCAGAACACAGAAATACGTCATACCTGCTTTTTAGTCCAGGCGATATTTAGGGGTACCTTGTTTTGTATTATATATATTACGTTTTTTTTGTTGTTTTGTTTGTTTTGTTTTTTTAACTGATCTAACATGATTTTGGGGGGTGCTGAATCCAAATCCGTTGGAGGCCACTTCGTAAATGTTGGGCATTTTTGAGTTATTGCGTAAAATCCAAGATGGCCGCCATCGTATTTGTAAACTGCAAATATAGAGGACAAATGATGCCTGATTGTGATTCTTTTATACTGAATTTTGGTCTTAAACCAAGAAAATTATTCAGTTAACCAGAATGATTCATAGTATCTAAATTTTTTGTCCAATTTCAGTATGTTTCATCCGATTTTCGCTTTTTTTCCAAAATGGTTGCCATTGGAAGAAACAGTGCCTTTCTTTATTATAATTGCCACGCAAAATCAAATCAGTGAAGCCGACAATCTAAATGGAAAAGAGCTGCTAAAAGGGAATAGCAAGTCTTCTGTCCTTCCAAAATGTAGCATCAAATAATTAATGGTTGCATGCGTAGAATAATCAAATACATACATGAACAAAGTTGATCCGTGTCCAACAGGATCTGGCCTCAAAACGTATAGTTATAACAGTCGTAGTGGACTATTCCTTACAAGTACTGTCTTATCAGAGACAGTGAATGAACAGCGGAAAGTTTAGAGTCTACAATATCAATGATCAGTCATATTTTTGCTTACACGCATCATTATATACGCGCACGCATCCACTTACAGAGAATATACTCAGATACATACACGCACGCATACACTCGAGCACACACACACACACACCACACACACACACACACACACACACCACACACACTCACTCTCTCTCTCTCTCTCTCTCTCTCTCTCTCTAATAGAGAGAGAGAGAGAGGGGGAGAGAGAGAGAGAGACAGACAGACACTTAGACAGACAGAGACCGAGAAAGAGAGGGAGAGAGAGGGGGGGAGAGGGAAGGAGAGATAGGAGAGAAAGAGAGAGAGACAGAGGAGAGAGACTTACACTAAGTTGGGGGGGAGGGGGTGCATTCCGGGATGACAGTGATTGTCAATGGGGGGGGGGGGGGGGGGGGGGGGGGGGGGGGACATAACAGGTAGCGGGGGAGCGGGGATGGGGACATTCTGGAATGCCTCCCCAGGGGGACGCATCAGTATACCCAAGAGTCCCCCAGGGGTCATTCTGGGATGGGGTCAACCTGGGGTGTTACACCGGTTTGTGTGTGTGTGTGTGTGTGTGTGTGTGTGTGTGTGTGTGTGTGTTTCCTTCTTCCCCTTCTTCCCTACTCTTCTATTCATAGGATATGTGAGCCGTCCTCCCTCATCACCCCTCCACATTCTTCACCTTTTTTTTTTTTTTTAACTGGGTCGGTTTTCGTTTTCTTTTTTTAGTTTGTTTTTTTTTTTATTTTAGGAGAAAGAAATCAATCATCCAGCCACACTAGTCGGTCTCTCTCTTTTTGTTTTTTTTTTTTTTTTTTTTTTCAATTGCACGTGTAGTCAGTGCGGGTTTCCAACTTCTCTGCATGACTGACTGCGTGTGTGATCTGCTCAGCGGTATGTGTTGGGTTTGGTTTGTGGAGCCGGAGGACAGATGGGGAAAGAGTTTCAGAGGACCGCGATCCTCAGTCTAGACAAGTTTCTTGAGACCATTCCTGGGTCTGGTGAACCCCTTCGGTGGGGATTCTGAAGTGTTCCTGGTCACTTCGTTGTGACGTGCGTTTTGGTGCCGGTGTAACGATCCATTTTAACTCCCCTCCACTTTTTTAAACTCCCGGGTGGTTTGAATTAGCACGTGCATTTTTTTTTTTTTGGGGGGGGGGAGAAGGGGGGGCAGTCCTGACATAAGGCCAAAATGACTCCCCCCTTCTATTTTTTTTAACTCCCCGGGAATCAATCTGGATCAACATTTCTTGATCGAAAGTAACTCCCCGGGAGTTAGTTAGGCACATGTGTATGTTTATTTTAACTTTACCCCCCCCCCCTTTTTTTTTTTTTTTTTAGATTAACCCCCCCCTCCAAAAACAACAACAACAACAACAACAAAACATTCAGTTTGATGTGTTAGTCACGATATGAGAAATAAACATTTAATATACACCCCCCTCCATCCCTCCCTCCCGCTCTCTCTGTCTGTCTGCCTGTCTGTCTGTCTGTCTCTCTCTCTCTCTCCCTCTCCTCTCCCTTTTTCTCCCTTCCCTCCCTCCCTCCCTCTCCCCCCCCTCTCTCTCTCTCTCTCTCTCTCTCTCTCTTTCTGTCTATCTGGTGGTCTATTTTTCTGTCTGTCTGGTTGTCTCCGTCTCCGTCTGTGTGCCCCCCCCCCCCCCCCCCCCCCCCCCCCCCCATGTCTCTCTTTTATATAAATCTTACGAAGGATGAAAGGCTTAGGAGATGGGAAGTCACTACCCTCCTTTCATTCCAGCACGGCAACAACCATGATGAAGAAAATTACAATGCAATGTGTGTGTGTGTGTGTGTGTGTGTGTGTGTGTGTGACACATAAAACGGACCTTATAACCCGGCTGTTTCTCAACTGATTTCATTCAATTTCGCTTTGAGAAGTGGTGTGACTATGCCAATGTGATTTGAAAGTTAGCGTCCTTTTAGTGGATGACCTGAGCATCCAGCACACCCGTTCTGCAGGGTACTGGGCCTTACAGTTCAGTCCTTTTTCAATCGATTTTCGTCAAATCTCTGTAATGCTTGCTGTAGCAAAGGCAATCTAACCTGACCAGTTGGCACTTCAGCAGGTGACATGGTCAGCCAGCGGCTAAGATACTAGGCCTTCTAGCTTGACCACTTCTGAACCGATTATATTCGAATTTGCAGCGAAGTTTGGTGTTGCCATTATAACAAATCTTCACAGCAACACAAGTACCTGTTTTATGACAGGTATTCAGCGTCATGTACTCTGTGTTACACACCACTAAAAAAAACGTCTGCAAATGTGAGTGCGCACACATACACACACACGTGTGTGTGTGTGTGTGTGTGTGTGTGTGTGTGTGTGTGTGTGTGTGTGTGCTTCGTGCTTGCTTGTGTGCATTAGTGTGTTTGTATATACGTGCATGTGGTCGACGTGCCCAGAATGCCCCCCCTCCCCTCCCCAACCCGTTTTCAAATTATAGAATGAGTGAGAGAAGTATGTTTTGAAAGTTGTATTAGCATTGCCTTACAATGCGAATTTCACCCAGGAAAAACAATCTGAAATAATCTGAATAAGGGGGGTGGGGGCGAGGTCATTCCTGCATAAGGCCAGAATGACCCCCCCCCCCCCCCCCCCCCCCCTCTTCTATTTTGACTCCTCCCCCAGGGATAGAGTTAAAATACACACGTGCCTAAACTAACTCACGGGGAGTTACCTTCGATCAAGAAATATAGATCCAGATTGACTCCCGGGAGTTTAAAAAATAGAAGGGGGAGTCATTTCTGCCCTTATGCCAGGGACCCCCCCCCCCCCCCCCCCCCCCCCCCCCCCCCCCCCCCCCCCCCCCCCCCCCCCCCCCCCCGAAGCATGCAGAGAGAGAGAGAGAGAGAGAGAGAGAGAGAGAGAGAGAGAGAGAGAGAAATAACAGGCATGATTGAATTAATGAGGACTGGACTGATGGAGGTAGAGGAGAAAGGACTGATGGAGGTAGAGGTGTACAGGAATAACAGAGGTGATGAAGACAGGACTTATGGAGGTACTTGTGGACAGGACTGGTAGAGGTACTTGTGGACAGAACTGATGGAGGTAATGAGGACAGGACTTATGGAGGTAATGAGGACAGGACTGGTGGAGGTACTTGTGGACAGAACTGATGGAGGTAATGAGGGACAGGACTGATGGAGGTAATGAGGACAGGACTGGTGGAGGTACTTGTGGACAGAACTGATGGAGGTAATGAGGACAGGACTGATGGAGGTAATGAGGACAGGACTGGTGGAGGTACTTGTGGACAGAGAACTGATGGAGGTAATGAGGACAGGACTGATGGAGGTAATGAGGACAGGACTGGTGGAGGTACTTGTGGACAGGACTGGTGGAGGTACTTGTGGACAGGAGGACTTATGGAGGTACTTGTGGACAGGACTGGTGTGGAGGTACTTGTGGACAGGACTGGTGGAGGTAATGTGGACAGGACTGATGGAGGTAATGAGGACAGGACTGATGGAGGTACTTGTGGACAGGACTGATGGAGGTACTTGTGGACAGGACTGGTGGAGGTAATGTGGACAGGACTGATGGAGGTAATGTGGACAGGACTGATGGAGGTAATGAGGACAGGACTGATGGGGGTACTTGTGGACAGGACTAATGGACTAATGGAGGTACTTGTGGACAGGACTGATGGAGGTAATGAGGACAGGACTGATGGAGGTAATGAGGACAGGACTGATGGAGTACTTGTGGACAGGACTGATGGAGGTACTTGTGGACAGGACTGATGGAGGTAATGAGGACAGGACTGATGGAGGTAATGAGGACAGGACTGATGGAGGTACTTGTGGACAGGACTGATGGAGGTACTTGTGGACAGGACTGATGGAGGTACTGAGGACAGGACTGATGGAGGTACTTGTGGACAGGACTGATGGAGGTAATGAGGACAGGACTAATGGAGGTACTTGTGGACAGGACTGATGGAGGAGGTAATGAGGACAGGACTGATGGAGGTAATGAGGACAGGACTGATGGAGGTAATGAGGACAGGACTAATGGGAGGTACTTGTGGACAGGACTGATGGAGGTAATGAGGACAGGACTGATGGAGGTAATGAGGACAGGACTGATGGAGGTACTTGTGGACAGGACTGATGGAGGTACTTGTGGACAGGACTGATGGAGGTACTGAGGACAGGACTGATGGAGGGTACTTGGACAGGACTGATGGGAGGTAATGAGGACAGGACTAATGGAGGTACTTGTGGACAGGGACTGATGGAGGTAATGAGTACAGGACTGATGGAGGTACTTGTGGACAGGACTGATGGAGGTACTTGTGGACAGGACTGATGGAGGTAATGAGGACAGGACTGATGGAGGTACTTGTGGACAGGACTGATGGAGGTACTGAGGACAGGACTGATGGAGGTACTTGTGGACAGGACTGATGGAGGTAATGAGGACAGGACTGATGGAGGTACTTGTGGACAGGACTGATGGAGGTACTGAGGACAGGACTGATGGAGGTAATGTGGACAGGACTGATGGAGGTAATGTGGACAGGACTGATGGAGGTACTGAGGACAGGACTGATGGAGGTACTTGTGTGGACAGGACTGATGGAGTAATGAGGACAGGACTGATGGAGGTACTTGTGGACAGGACTGATGGAGGTAATGAGGACAGGACTGATGGAGGTACTTGTGGACAGGACTGATGGAGGTAATGTGGACAGGACTAATGGAGGTACTTGTGGACAGGACTGATGGAGGTACTTGTGGACAGGACTGATGGAGGTAATGAGGACAGGACTGATGGAGGTAATGTGGACAGGACTGATGGAGGTACTTGAGGACAGGACTGATGGAGGTACTTGTGGACAGGACTGATGGAGGTACTGAGGACAGGACTGATGGGGTACTTGTGGACAGGACTGATGGAGGTAATGAGGACAGGACTGATGGAGGTAATGTGGACAGGACTGATGGAGGTACTTGTGGACAGGGACTGATGGGTACTTGTGGACAGGGACTGATGGAGGTAATGAGGACAGGACTGATGGAGGTACTTGTGGACAGGACTGATGGAGGAGGTACTTGTGGACATGACTGATGGAGGTAATGAGGACAGGACTGATGGATGTAATGTGGACAGGACTGATGGAGGTAATGAGGACAGGACTGATGGAGGTACTTGTGGACAGGACAGGACTGATGGAGATACTTGTGGACAGGACTGATGGAGGTACTTGTGGACAGGACTGATGGAGGTACTTGTGGACAGAACTGATGGAGGTACTTGTGGACAGGACTGATGGAGGTAATGAGGACAGGACTGATGGAGGTAATGAGGACAGGACTGATGGAGGTACTTGTGGACAGGACTGATGGAGGTACTGAGGACAGGACTGATGGAGGTACTACTTGTGGACAGGACTGATGGAGGTAATGAGGACAGGACTAATGGAGGTACTTGTGGACAGGACTGATGGAGGTATGAGGACAGGACTGATGGAGGTAATGAGTGGACAGGACTGATGGAGGTAATGAGAGGTAATGAGGACAGGGACTGATGGAGGTAATGAGGACAGGACTGATGGAGGTAATGAGGGACAGGACTGATGGAGGTACTTGTGGACAGGACTGATGGAGGTAATGAGGACAGGACTGATGGAGGTACTTGAGGACAGGACTGATGGAGGTACTTGTGGACAGGACTGATGGAGGTACTTGTGGACAGGACTGATGGAGGTACTGAGGACAGGACTGATGGAGGTACTTGTGGACAGGACTGATGGAGGTAATGAGGACAGGACTAATGGAGGTACTTGTGGACAGGACTGATGGAGGTAATGAGGACAGGACTGATGGAGGTACTTGTGGACAGGACTGATGGAGGTACTTGTGGACAGGACTGATGGAGGTAATGAGGACAGGACTGATGGAGGTACTTGTGGACAGGACTGATGGAGGTACTGAGGACAGGACTGATGGAGGTACTTGTGGACAGGACTGGTGGAGGTAATGAGGACAGGACTGATGGAGGTACTTGTGGACAGGACTGATGGAGGTACTGAGGACAGGACTGATGGAGGTACTTGTGGACAGGACTGATGGAGGTAATGTGGACAGGACTGATGGAGGTAATGAGGACAGGACTGATGGAGGTAATGAGGACAGGACTGATGGAGTACTTGTGGACAGGACTGATGGAGGTACTTGTGGACAGGACTGATGGAGGTAATGAGGACAGGACAGATGGAGGTACTTGTGGACAGGACTGATGGAGGTAATGAGGACAGGACTGATGGAGGTAATGAGGACAGGACTGATGGAGGTAATGAGGACAGGACTGATGGAGGTACTTGTGGACAGGACTGATGGAGGTACTTGTGGACAGGACTGATGGAGGTAATGAGGACACAGGACTGATGGAGATTGGGTACTTGTGGACAGGACTGATGGAGGTAATGAGGACAGGACTGATGGAGGTAATGAGGACAGGACTGATGGAGGTACTTGTGGACAGGACTGATGGAGGTAATGAGATCAGGACTGATGGAGGTACTTGCGAACAGTACTGATGGAGGTAGAGGAGAACAGGAATGTTGGAGACAACGAGGACAGGAGTGATGGAGGTGGATGAGGATAGAAACGATAGAGGTAAACGAAGACACGAATCCTGTAGGATCGATGGGGGGGGGGGGGGGGGGGGGGGGGGAGAACGGTTGAGGTTGATAAGAACTGGAATCATGGAGATTATCGA
>JADBJO010002475.1:128059-158059 GCA_016801955.1 Conus betulinus
TTAGTCCTCATACAAGTCCTCACACTAGTCCTATTAGTTCTCATGCTAGTTTTTTTTTCAACACTTTAAACCTGCTTGATAAAACTGAAAGAGAATCGGACCTCTTCCCTTTCCTCAAATTGTTTCGCTGGCCATGCTCTGTCGTTGCCATAGACTTCACTGGACATGTACTGTTGTTGGCATGGACTTCACTGGACATGTACTGTTGTTGGAGTGGACTTCACTGGACATGTACTGTTGTTTGGTATGGACTTCACAGGACATGTACTGTTGTTGGTATGGACTTCACAGGACATGTACTGTTGTTGGCATGGACTTCACTGGACATGTACTGTTGTTGGAGTGGACTTCACTGGACATGTACTGTTGTTGGAGTGGACTTCACAGGACATGTACTGTTGTTGGAGTGGACTTCACTAGACATGTACTGTTGTTGGTATGGACTTCACTGGACATGTACTGTTGTTGGAGTGGACTTCACTGGACATGTACTGTTGTTGGCGTGGACTTCACTGGACATGTACTGTTGTTGGAGTGGACTTCACTAGACATGTACTGTTGTTGGTATGGACTCCACTGACCATGCTCTGTTGTTGGTATGGACTTCACTAGACATGTACTGTTGTTGGTATGGACTCCACTGGACATGTACTGTTGTTGGTATGGACTTCACTGGACATGTACTGTTGTTGGTATGGACTTCACTGGACATGTACTGTTGTTGGAGTGGACTTCACAGGACATGTACTGTTGTTGGTATGGACTTCACTGGACATGTACTGTTGTTGGAGTGGACTTCACTAGACATGTACTGTTGTTGGTATGGACTTCACTGGACATATACTGTTGTTGGCATGGGACTTCACTGGACATGTACTGTTGTTGGTATGGACTTCACAGGACATGTACTGTTGTTGGTATGGACTTCACAGGACATGTGCTGTTGTTGGTATGGACTTCACAGGACATGTGCTGTTGTTGGTATGGACTTCACAGGACATGTACTGTTGTTGGTATGGACTTCACTAGACATGTTCTGTTGTTGGCATGGACTTCTCTAACCATGTACTGTTGTCGGTATGGACCTCACTAGACATATACTGATGTTGGAGTGGACTTCACTAGACATGTACTGTTGTTGGTATGAACTTCACTGGACATGTACTGTTGTTGGTGTGGACTTCACTAGACATGTACTGTTGTTGGTATGGACCTCACTAGACATATACTGATGTTGGAGTGGACTTCACTGGACATGTACTGTTGTTGGTATGGACTTCACTGGACATGTACTGTTGTTGGTGTGGACTTCACTGGACATGTACTGTTGTTGGTATGGACTTCACTAGACATGTACTGTTGTTGGTATGGACTTCACTAGACATGTACTGTTGTTGGTATGGACTTCACTAGACATGTACTGTTGTTGGTATGGACCTCACTAGACATATACTGATGTTGGAGTGGACTTCACTGGACATGTACTGTTGTTGGTATGGACTTCACAGGACATGTACTGTTGTTGGCATGGACTTCACAGGACATGTACTGTTGTTGGTATGGGCTTCACTGGACATGTACTGTTGTTGGAGTGGACTTCCCTGGACATGTACTGTTGTTGGTATGGACTTCACTGGACATGTACTGTTGTTGGTATGGACTTCACTAGACATGTACTGTTGTTGGTATGGACTTCACTGGACATGTACTGTTGTTGGTATGGACTTCACTGGACATGTACTGTTGTTGGAGTGGACTTTACTGGACATGTACTGTTGTTGGAGTGGACTTCACTAACCATGTACTGTTGTTGGTATGGACTTCACTAACCATGTACTGTTGTTGGTATGGACTCCACTAGACATGTACTGTTGTTGGCATGGACTTCACTAGACATGTACTGTTGTTGGTATGGACTTCACAGGACATGTACTGTTGTTGGTATGGACTTCACAGGACATGTACTGTTGTTGGTATGGACTTCACAGGACATGTGCTGTTGTTGGCATGGACTTCACTGGACATGTACTGTTGTTGGTATGGACTTCACTAGACATGTACTGTTGTTGGCATGGACTTCACTGGACATGTACTGTTGTTGGAGTGGACTTCCCTGGACATGTACCGTTGTTGGCATGGACTTCACTGGACATGTACTGTTGTGTTGGTATGGACTTCACTAGACATGTACTGTTGTTGGCATGGACTTCACAGGACATGTACTGTTGTTGGAGTGGACTTCACTGGACATATACTGTTGTTGGTATGGACTTCACAGGACATGTACTGTTGTTGGTATGGACTTCACAGGACATGTACTGTTGTTGGTATGGACTTCACAGGACATGTGCTGTTGTTGGCATGGACTTCACTGGACATGTACTGTTGTTGGTATGGACTTCACTAGACATGTACTGTTGTTGGCATGGACTTCACTGGACATGTACTGTTGTTGGAGTGGACTTCACTGGACATGTACTGTTGTTGGCATGGACTTCACTGGACATGTACTGTTGTTGGTATGGACTTCACTAGACATGTACTGTTGTTGGCATGGACTTCACTGGACATGTACTGTTGTTGGAGTGGACTTCACTGGACATATACTGTTGTTGGTATGGACTTCACTAGACATGTACTGTTGTTGGCATGGACTCCACTAGACATGTACTGTTGTTGGAGTGGACTTCACTAGACATGTACTGTTGTTGGTATGGACTTCACAGGACATGTACTGTTGTTGGTATGGACTTCATAGGACATGTACTGTTGTTGGTATGGACTTCACAGGACATGTACTGTTGTTGGTATGGACTTCACTGGACATGTACTGTTGTTGGTATGGACTTCACAGGACATGTACTGTTGTTGGTATGGACTTCACTAGACTGTTGTTGGAGTGGACTTCACTAGACATGAACCGTTGTTGGTATGGACTTCACTGAACATGTGCTGTTGCTTCCCAGCATCTTCACTGATGGAGGGACATTGCCATAGAAACCTTCGTGTTGTTTCCACCTGCATGTATTCCGCCACGGACCATGGAGACAGGGATGGAGAGGAGGTAGTATTGTCAGGCTGTCTGTCGTCTGTTTCTCTGTCTCTGTCTGTCTGTCTGCTGGAGGTTGTATTATCAGTCTGTCTGTCTGTTTCTCTGTCTCTGTTTGTCTGTCTGCCTCTCCGTCTTACTGTTTCTGTCTCTCTCTCTGTCTTTCTGTGTGTCTCTGTCTGTCTGCCTGTGTCTTTGTCAGTCTGTCTGTCTGTCTCTCTCGATCTGTCTGTGTGTCTCTGTCTGTCTGTCTCTCTCTCTGTCTCTCTCTCTCTCTCTCTCTCTCTCTCTCTCTCTCTCTCTCTCTCTCTCTCTGCTTCTTCTTCTTCTTCTTTGGCAGACCAAATCTTGCTAAAGGAAAAGTTGGAGATAACAGGATCTTGCCTACCATTTCGTTGCTAAAAAGGGGAAGGGGGTAAAGGGGTTGGGATGGAGGTTGACGGAATGTAGGCTTACGCAAATCCAACCAAACTGTGTGGGGGAAAAAAACGAACAAAGGAAAGTGGAGAAGGAGGACGGAGCAGGAGATCGGGTGATATCAGCGTGTGTATGTGTGTGTGTGTGTGCGTGTGTTTGTGTGTGTGTGTGTGTGTGTGTGTGTGTGTGTGTGTGTGTGTGTGTGTGTGTGTGTGTGTGTGTGTGTGTGTGTGTGTGAATGAGTGAGTGAGTGAGTAAGTGTGTGTGTGTGTGTGTAAGTGAGTGAGTGAGTGAGTGAGTGTGTGTGTGTGTGTGTGTGTGTGTGTGTGTGTGTGTGTGTGTGCGTGCGTGCGTGTGTGTGTGTGTGTGTGTGTGTGTGTGTGTGTGTGTGTGTGTGTGTGTGTGTGTGTGTGTGTGTGTGTGTGTGTGCGTGCGTCTGTTTGTCTGTGTGCGTGCGTGCGTGTGTGCATGCGTGCGCGCCTGGGCGCGAAAGCGCGAGGCGCACATCTGCGTACCCTCATTAGCACTCCGGCGTTCTGCTCGATTAAATCGTGCCTCTCCCCCTCCCCCCCCCCCCCACTCCTCTCCTCCTTCCTCGTATTCCCTTTAGCCCCCACCCCCAACGTCACCTCCAAACTTCTTTTCACTCTCTCTCCATCCGTCCTCACAGCTGCATTATGTCTTAAGTTTTAAGAGACTCACAAGGATGTGTGTGTGTGTGTGTGTGTGTGTGTGTGTGTGTGTGTGTGTGTGTGTGTGTGTGTGTGTGTGTGTGTGTGTGCTTACGTAAGCAATTTGAGAGCGTGCAAGTGTGTGTGTGTGTGTGTGTGTGTGTGTGTGTGTGTGTGTGTGTGTGTGTGTGTGTGTGTGTGTGTGTGTGTGTGTGTGTGTGCACGTGGCACATGCCGACGTGTATAAAAAGCTAGGGTTTCATGAGAAGATTCAGACAGCGAAATATCCACACAGAATCCGTTCCACTATCGCGTAAACCAGCCCCGGACGTCGGAATTCTCTACCAGCCTCACTGGACAGCTGTCTGCCGCTTCTGCAGTGTGGTAAGTGTCTTGTTATTGCTCTAACTGCTGTTCTGTCACAGTCTGCAGCGTGGTAAGTGTCTTGTCTTTGCCCTAACTGCTGTTCTGTCACACTCTGCAGCGTGGTAAGTGTCTTGTCATTGCCCTAACTGCTGTTCTGTCACACTCTGCAGCGTGGTAAGTGTCTTGTCTTTGCCCTAACTGCTGCTGTTCTGTCACACTCTGCAGCGTGGTAAGTGTCTTGTCTTTGCCCTAACTGCTGTTCTGTCACAGTCTGCAGTGTGGTAAGTGTCTTGTTATTGCTCTAACTGCTGTTCTGTCACAGTCTGCAGTGTGGTAAGTGTCTTGTTATTGCTCTAACTGCTGTTCTGTCACAGTCTGCAGTGTGGTAAGTGTCTTGTCATTGCCCTAACTGCTGTTCTGTCACACTCTGCAGTGTGGTAAGTGTCTTGTCATTGCCCTAACTGCTGTCCTGTCACACTCTGCAGTGTGGTAAGTGTCTTGTCATTGCCCTAACTGCTGTTCTATCACACTCTGCAGTGTGGTTAGTGTCTTGTCATTGCCCTAACTGCTGTTCTGTCACACTCTGCAGTGTGGTAAGTGTCTTGTCATTGCCCTAACTGCTGTTCTGTCACAGGTGCACTGTGACAAGCATAAATCGTGGGCTGGGGCTATTCTGACCATACGTCATTGAATTCAAACATGGGAATGTGTGAGGTGAATTACGACACGCAGAGGACAGGCGTTAGCTTTATTTAAACATTATGGAAACGCATTAGCCAAATCAAAAACATGCAAAGGATCAGCTGATTTAAACCTACAGATACACACCGGCCCTATTTAAAGATTTGGAAAAAAAAAAATCCGCTCAGTTAAAAGCTGCGGTAATGTATTAGTCAAAAGAAAACTAAGAACGCATCACCTTGAGGGAAACACGTGAATCAGCTGACTTGAAATGCATGGAAACGCATGAACGAAATAACATTATGTAGAAACGTATGAACTGAATGAAATACGCTGAAACGCATCAGCCAAACGAAATATTCATAGCCTGTAGAATGGTATACAGTGCTCTGCCTTTCCCAGTCTATTGCGTGAATCCATCGACCCGATTTCAAATTGTTACCTCCCTTGGTTTGCATACTTTTCATTTTCAAACTTCGGTTTCCGTGGTGTGGGCACTTAGTCTAGAACAGCTAATGAAAGCAAGAGTCAGAGAACGTCAATGCCACAGGGAAACAGCAGTTCTTGCTGTTCTTCCCTATGCTGTTTCGCTGGCAATAAGCATGACGTTGTTGATGTTGCTGTGGCTATATAATGCTTGGGATTGTGTCGATTTACATTCCTAAATGCGCAAATTCAGGACTCGTTAAAACTCTCTGCTTTCTTTTTTTTTAAGAGCACCTGATTTCCCTAAATTCAGTCACAGAAGAACATGGCACCGATTGTGTTTGATAGACCGTAGAAAGCAAAGAGGCCTGTCCCGCTTCGCTAACATGCATCTACATGGAGACAGTCACAGGGGACAGCACAAACTTTTGCCAAGGTGTGACGGGTACAAGACCCGCCTTTAAATCCAGATCCACACTACAGACGTACACCACACATCCACTCCACAGACGTACACCACAGATCCACATCACAGACATACACCACAGATCCACATCACAGATCCACATCACAGACGTACACCACGGATCCACATCACAGACGTACACCACAGATCCACATCACAGACATACACCACAGATCCACATCAGAGACGTACACCACAGATCTACGTCACAGACGTACACCACACATCCACACCACAGATCCACATCACAGATCCACACCACAGACGTACACCACACATCCACGCCACAGACCAATAAACCACCAACAGAGGCAGGTGAGAAAAACGAGTTCCTTCGGGGAGGTTCCATTTCAGTCATATCCATGACGACAATAGGAAGCTGGTGTCCAGCCTCCGTCAGTGGGACAACGATGCCAGACCACACTCTGACAGGTATGGATGAAGGCTCTGTTAGTAGGGACAATGATGTCAGACCACACAGTGACAGGTATGGGGGAAGGCTCTGTTAGTAGGACAACGATGCCAAACTACACACTGACAGGTAAGGGGAAGGCTCTGTTAGTTAGGACAACGATGACACACTGCCTAATACTGGAGAAGGCTCACTCAGCATTATAAAACGACAGTCTACACACTGCCTAACATGGGGTAAGGCTCATTTATTAGGACATCAATGTCAGTCTCCACAATTCCCAGTCTGGGGGTAGGCTCTTTCTTGTAGGACAACCATACTAGTGTGCACGCTGTTTAATGCGGAGAAAGGCTCGCTCCGTCAGTAGGACAGCAATGGCAGACTGCACACTGCTCAATAATCGTGAAGGCTCTGTCAGTAGGACAGCAATGGCAGATTACACACAGCTTAGTAACCGTGAAGGCCCCATCAGTAAGACAGCAATGGCAGACTACTACACGCTTCCCAGTAGGCTAGGCGACTCTGTCAGTGTCACGAGCCTGTCAGACTACTCACTGCCCAGTATGGATGAAGGTTGACCCAGTGGACGGCAATAGCAGTCCACACACTGCCTGACGTGGGGGAGGCTCCAACAGTGAGACAACAATCCAGTACACACACTACCCAGTGTCAGGTGAGGCTCCGACAATAGGACAACAATGATCTCGTGTCTGAAAATTCACACACTGCCCACTGTCGTTACAAATCCACACACTGCCTGGCGTCATTACAAATTCCCACAACGGCCAGTGTCATTACAAATTCACACACTGCCCAGTGTCATAAAAAATCCACACAGTGCCAGTGTCATTACAAATTCACACGGTGCCCAGTGTCATAAGAAATTCACACACTGCCTAATGTCATTACAAATTCACACACTGCCTAATGTCATAACAAATTCACACACTGCCTGGTGTCATTACAAATTTACACAGTGCCTAGTGTCATTACAAGTTCACACACTGCCTGGTGTCATTACAAGTTCACACACTGCCCAGTGTCATAAGAAATTCACACACTGCCTGGTGTCATTAAAAATTTACACAGTGCCTGGTGTCATTACAAATTCACACACTGCCTGGTGTTTTTTGCAAATTTACACAGTGCCTAGTATCGCTAGAAATTCACACACTGCCTAGCTGCCTAGTGTCATTACAAATTCACACAGGGCATGGTGTCATTACAAATTCACACAGTGCCTAGTGTCGTTGGAAATTCACACACTGCCTAGTGTCGTTAGAAATTCGCACAGGGCCTAGTGTCATTAGAAACTGACTCACTATGCACTGTCTAGACATTCACACACTGCCTCGTGCTCGCCTGGACCTGTTCACAATGCTGAGTTCAACGGATGCCCTATGCTGTCGATGAAGAATTTGATAGACGAATAGTGGCACTTTAACGTCCTCTTTTTCATGCTCATTCTTCCTTTCCAACTCCCCCGTCCTCTCCCCCCACCTCCACCCGACCCCTTTCACTTTCACTGTGTGAATCTTTGCAGAGCCATTATTGTGATGTTGCAGGAAGTGTCTGCCTGCACTTGTTCCCTCTCCCCCCCCCCCCCCCCCCCCCCCCCCCCCCGCCCCCTTCGTACCTACACCCCACACCCAGTACTTACACTACTTATTTCATCATCAGCACATCACAACATGTTAAATTAGACAAGATCCCAGCATATGTCAGTCTGTTCCTTAGACATTTCTGTTCTTTAGATACTTTCTTTTCATGTCTGTTTGATTTCCTTTCGTTTCATATACTAAATATTCTCATGGTATTATCTGTGTCTGCAGAGAAAGCATTTGTGTACAGCATCTATTATTTGAATGTTCAGTGTTGACCTCGCTCTATCAGGAGTAAAGGTATTGAGATGACTAACTTTGATAATGTCAATACTGTCTTATATGGTTCATATGTTCCTGAAATTGCTATGGTTATTTCGCAGTCACAAATTGCAATTTTTTTTTAAAAGATCAACAATTTTGTGTACCACTAAGGTATTTCACTTATGTAAATACGCATATATAAGATGTGGGTTTGAAAGTACTAACGTGGATGATAAGTTAAGTGCGGGATTTTTTTTTTTTTTTTTTTGATAAGTGTGTAATATCATCTGGCGATGAAAAGACATTAAATAAACCACTGAACTGAACTGAACTGAACTGAATTGAATTGAACTGATACAGCCCCTCAAAGTGTGCATTCATTTCATTGGCGTCTCTCATTTGTTTGCTTAGTCCTTGACTTTGGAGATCTTCAAGGAGAGGCCACAGCGGGTGGATGGTTTCAGAACCACTACACAACAGTGTGTCATGCCACAAAAACATACTGGTAACCACTACCATTATTGTGTCATCCACCCACAACCGAACTCAAGTTGACTGTATCGCCTGCCTAACAACACAGGTGTAAGTGGCCCATAACACAACAGGCAATCCGTACCACTAGTTAATCATCAAATATGTGCTTTCCCCGAAAACCATGGGTATGACGTGTGTGTCACTAACATAGCGTCATGCGTGTCTGTAACAGACCATGACGTGAAGTGTGCATCACTACCATAGCATCATGTGTGTCTTTCGCAGACCATGACGTGAAGTAACGATCACTAACATAGCATCGTGTTTGTGTTTTACAGACCATGGCGTGAAGTGTGCATATAACATAGCATCATGTGTGTGTCTTTCACAGAGCGTGACGTGAAGTATGCATCACTAACATAGCATCATGTGAATCTCTCCACACTAACATAGCATCGTGTGAATCTCTCCACACTAACATAACATCTCGTGTGTCTTTCACAGACCATGACATGCAGTATGCATCACTAACATAGCATCATGTGTGTCTTTCACAGAGCGTGACGTGAAGTATGCATCACTAACATAGCATCATGTGTGTCTTTTACTGACCATGGCGAGAAGTACGCACCACTAACATAGCATCATGTGTGTGTGTTTTACTGACCATGGCGAGAAGTATGCACCACTAACATAGCATGTGAATGTCTCCACACTAACATAGCATCATGTGAATCTCTCCACACTAACATAGCATCATGTGAATCTCTCCACACTAACATAGCATCGTGTGAATCTCTCCACACTAACATAACATCTCGTGTGTCTTTCACAGACCATGACATGCAGTATGCATCACTAGCATAGCATCATGTGTGTCTTTCACAGAGCGTGACGTGAAGTATGCATCACTAACATAGCATCATGTGTGTCTTTCGCAGACCATGACGTGAAATAACGATCACTAACATAGCATCGTGTTTGTGTTTTACAGACCATGGCGTGAAGTGTGCATATAACATAGCATTATGTGTGTCTTTCACAGACCATGACATGCAGTATGCATCACTAACATAGCATCATGTGAATCTCTCCACACTAACATAGCATTATGTGTCTTTCACAGACCATGACATGCAGTAGGCATCACTAGCATAGCATCATGTGTGTCTTTCACAGAGCGTGACGTGAAGTATGCACCACTAACATAGCATCATGTGAATCTCTCCACACTAACATAGCATCATGTGAATCTCTCCACACTAACATAGCATGCACACTAACATATAGCATCATGTGAATCTCTCCACACTAACATAGCATCATGTGGATCTCTCCACACTAACAGAGCAGCAAGTGCGTCTTTTACAGACCATGACATGAAGTTACATCACCGACATAGCATCAAGTGTGTCTTTTACAGACCATGACGTGAAATGTGCATTACTAACACGGCATCATGTGTGTGTCTGTCACAGACCATGACGTGATGTATGCATCAGTAACATAGCATCAGGTGTGTCTTTCACAGAGCGTGACGTGAAGTTAAATCACTAACATAGCAGCATGTGCGTCTTTCATAGAGCATGACGTCAAGTTACATGATTAACATAGCATCATGTGTGTCGTTCACAGATCGTGGCGTGAAGTATGCATCACTAACATAGCAGTATGCGTGTCCTTTACAGACCATAACGTGAAGTATTCACTACTACTTGGCAGCATGTGTGTCTTTTACAGACCATGACGTGAAGTATAAATCACCAACCAACATAGCATCATGTGTGTCTTTCACAGACCATGGACGTGAAGTATGCATCAATAACATAGCAGCATGTACGACTTTCACAGGCACCGGACATGAAGCATACATCACTATTATAGCATGATGTGTGTATTTCATGGGCACCGGACATGAAGCATACATCACTATTATAGCATGATGTATTTCATGGGCACCGGACATGAAGCATACATCACTATTATAGCATGATTTGTGTATTTCATAGGCACCGGACATGAAGCATACGTCACTATTATAGCATGATGTGTGTATTCATCATAGGCAATGGACATGAAGCATACATCATATTATAGCATGATGTGTGTATTTCACAGGCAATGGACATGAAGCATACATCACTAACATAGCATCGTGTGAACGTTTCACAGAGCGTGACGTGAAGTTAAATCACTAACATAGCATCATGTGTGTCTGTCACAGACCGTGGCGTGAAGTATGCATCACAAACATAGCATCATGTGAGTCTGTTCACACTAACATAGCATCATGTGAGTCTGTTCACACTAACATAGCATCATGTGAGTCTGTTCATTCTAACATAGCATCATGTGAGTCTGTTTACTCTAACATTGCAACATGTGAGTCTGTTCACACTAACATAGCATCATGTGAGTCTGTTCACACTAACATAGCATCACGTGAGTCTGTTCACTCTAACATAGCATCATGTGAATCTGTTACACTCTAACATAGCATCATGTGAGTCTGTTCACTCTAACATTGCAACATGCGAGTCTGTTCACTCTAACATAGCATCATGTGAGCCTGTTCACACTAACATAGCATCACGCGAGTCTGTTCACTCTGACATAGCATCATGTGAGTCTGTTCACTCTAACATAGAATCATGTGAGTCCGTTCACACTAACATAGCATCATGTGAGCATGTTCACACTAACATAGCATCACGTGTGTCTTTCACAGACCATGGACGTGAAGTATACCTTCGTTCTGCTGCTCCTTTCTTCCGTCGTAGGGGTGGTGAACTCAATAAGTGGTAACTCTCTCTCTCTCTCTCTCTCTCTCTCTCTCTCTTCTCCCTCCTCTCCCTCTCTCTCTCTGTCCCTCCCCCCTCTCTCTCTCGTCGAACTTTTTATTTTATTTGCAGATGATATTATATATTAATATCTGAACACATGTGGGATTGAAAATTCAGCTAAATAATTTGTATGAATCATCAACTACATTGAAATCGAAAGTTAATGTGAACAAAAGTAATGTAATTGTTTTGCGCAAAGGCGATTTTCTTGCAGCGCACGAACACTGGCATTTGGGCTGAAATGAAAGTAGTGTTTTTTTTGTTGAATTTTCAAAAAACCCACCAAAGGTCTCGCCTAAGAAGCGAAAGAAAAATATGAAATAACAAAATAAGCTACTTTTTTGTGAAAAGTAGAAAATATATAGAAAGATAACATCTTAAGACACAAGTGCTGAGGGCCAGTTCTTGGAATGAATCTTCAAGGGACTGAACTATAATAAACTAATGAATTGCAAGGGTACGTAACTGAGCACCATTCCGTCAACTTTCAGAGCAGTTTTTTGTGTTGCAACTGCAAGAAATATTGAATTATAAACAAAGCTTTCTCTTATGTCTTAGACTGAAAAAAAATAGGGGAAGACAAGCATTCATATCTGCAGTGGTAGATAATTCTGCCTAGCTACTAACAGTATGTGCTTGAGTGGGTTAATGGGGAGTAATAAGTGCTTCTCAAAATGAGCCTTCAGCAAGCTTATAGTCTCCAATTAAGGGGTAGACAATCTCGAAAGGGAGGAAACTCACTAACATATCATAGCTCCTTGTCAAATACGGTATTTTGAAACCTGAATGTTTTTCTCCTCCGTGACCTCGGAAAGCCCTAACTTGACACCCCACCCCCCCCCCCACCCCCCCCCCCCCCCCCCCTTTTAGGTTTTTTAAGCAGAATGCTTTCAATCTAAGACATAAGAGCAAGCTTTGTTTATAATTCAATATTTCTTGCAGTCATTGCTTGCAGTGTTACTTCCGTAAAGCAGCCTTCTTTGGTGTTATTCCTATAGCCCGGCCTTGTTTAATGTTTCTTTCATATAACTCAGTCTTCGTTGGTGTGTGTGTGTGTGTGTGTGTGTGTGTGTGTGTGTGTGTGTGTGTGTGTGTGTTTGTGTGTGTGTGTGTGTGTGTGTGTGTGTGTGTTTATAGCCTAGCCTCCTTTAGCGTTGTTTTCATGGTCCAGTCTTCTTTAGTGTTTTTTTCCATAACCCAGTCTTCTTCAGAGTTATTTCTGTAGTCTGGCCTTCTTTAGTGTTATTTCTGTAGCCCAGCCTTCTTCAGATCTAGTTCTATAGCCTGGCCTTCTTTAGTGTTATTTCTATAGCCCGGCCTTCTTTAGTGTTGTATCTATAGCCCGGCTTTCTTTAGTGTTGTTTCTATAGCCCGGCCTTCTTTGGTGTTATTTATATAGCCTGGCTGTGTTTAGTGTTATTTCTATGGCCTGGCCTGGCCTTCTTTAGTGGTTTTTTCTGAAGCTCAGCATTCGTCAAATTTATTTTTATAGCTCAGCCTTCTCTAGAGTTCTTTTTTTTCCCCTAACTCTGCCTTCTTCAGAGCTATTTCTATAGCCTTGTCTTCTTTAGTGTTTTCTGTAGCCCTGTGTCTTCTTCAGGTTATTTCTATAGCCTGGCCTTCTTTGGTGTTATATTTTCTATAGCCTGGTCGTCTTTAGTGTTATTTCCATAGCCTGGCTGTCTTTAGTGTTATTTCTATAGCCTGGACTTTTAGTGTCATTTATATAGCCTGCCCTTCTTCATTGTTATTTCTATAGCCTGGCCGTCTTTAGTGTTATTTCTAAAGCCTGGCCTTCTTTAGTGTCATTTATATAGCCTGGCCTTCTTTAGTGTTATTTCTATAGTCCGGCCTTCTTTAGTGTTATTTCTATAGTCCCGCTTTCTTTAGTGTTATTTCTATAGCCCGGCCTTCTCTAGTGTTATTCCTGTAGCTTGGCCTTCTTTAGTGGTGTGTATCTGTAGCCGGGCTTTTTTTGCGTTTATTTCTATAGCCGGGGATTTTTTATAGTGTCATTTCTATAGCCTGGCCTTATTTCTTTACTGTCATTTGTCATTTCTAGCCTGGCCTTCTTTAGTGTTGTTTCTGTAGCCCAGCCTTCATTAGTGTTGTTTCTGTAGCCTGACCTTCTTTACTGTTGTTTTTGTAGCCTGGCCTTCTTTAGAGTCATGTCTGCAGGTCGGCCATCCACAGAACACCTTTCCAAGCCTCTCACCTTCCTCTATGGTCTGGCCTTCATTAGTGCTGTTTCTGTAGCCCGGCCTTCTTTAGAGTTATGTCTGTACCCGGCCTTCTTTAGAGTCATGTCTATAGCCCGCCCTTCTTTAGAGTCATGTCTGTAGCCCGGCCCTCTTTAGAGTCATGTCTGTAGCCCGGCCTTTAGAGTCATGTCTGTAGCCCAGCCCTCTTTAGAGTCATGTCTGTAGCCCGGCCTTCTTTACAGTCATGTCTGTAGCCCGGCCTTCTTTAGAGTCCTGTCTGTAGCCCGGCCTTCTTTAGAGTCATGTCTGTAGCCCGCCTTCTTTAGAGTCATGTCTGTAGCCTGGCCTTTTTTAGAGTCATGTCTGTAGCCCAGCCTTCTTTAGAGTCAAGTCTGTAGTCCTGGCCTTCTTTACAGTCATGCCTGTAGGTCGGCCTTCTTACAGTACAGTCATGTCTGCAGGTCGGCCTTCTTTACAGTCATGTGTAGCCCGGTGTCCTGGCCTGGCCTTCTTTTCGGTCATGTCTGTAGGTCAGCCTTCTTTACATCATGTCTGTCTATAGCCCGGCCTTTCTTAGAGTCATGTCTATAGCCCAGCCTTCTTTACAGTCATGTCTGCAGGTCGGCCTTCTTTACAGTCATGTCTGCAGGTCGGCCTTCTTTACAGTCATGTCTGCAGGCCTTCTTTACAGGTCGGCCTTCTTTACAGTCATGTCTGTAGGCCGGCCTTCTTTACAGTCATGTCTGTAGGTCGGCCCTTCTTTACAGTCATGTCTGTAGGTCGGCCTTCTTTACAGTCATGTCCGTAGGTCGGCCTTCTTTACAGTCATGTCTGAGGTCAGCCATTCACAGAACACCATTTCCAAGACTCTCACTCACCTCCATCGGGGGGAAAAAGATTTTTTTTTTTTTTTTTTAAGTGTAAAAAGCAAAGACAATGTCTACACACTGACACCAGTTCAGTTTGCCACCAACGTCTGACCTGTGACCTGTGACCTGTTGGTAGCTCTGAACCCGTGCGACTTTTAACCCCTGTCAGAACGGAGGAACGTGCAACAATGAAGGTGTGTTCACCTTCACTTGTGACTGCCCTGAAGGATACACAGGATATCTGTGCTGCGAAGGTCTGTAGTCTGTCTTTCCGTCTGTCTGTTTGTCTGTCTGTCTGTCTTCTGTCTGTTTATCTGTCTGTCTGTCTGTCTGTCTGTCTGTCTGTCTGTCTCTCTCTCTCTCTCTCTCTCTCTCTCTCTCTCTCTCTCCAAATACAATTTAGAAAATGTTTGGAGGTAAGCCATTCTGACATATGGTTCCAAAGTGTGGGGTTGGGCGGAAGATAAGAAATGCAAAGAAAGGGCACATTGTCTGCAGGAAAGACATTCATGGGTATCACTACTAAGTTTCCTAGGCACTTAGTCTCTGTAAAAATTGTTATGGTTCCAGTGTTTTTGTGAATCCATATGCAAGGTGTGTTAGATTCCGTGTACAGATAATGCACATGAACGATATCAGATACCTGCTGAAAACGTATAAATAAACTACTTCTTTCACCACAGTGTCAAAACAATGCCACCTGGCCATATACAATTCGTAACACATTGTTTAGATGTTAGTCCAGTTTGGGAGGGCCAGTATGTGTGCAATGCAAAATGTTTATGAGAAAATTCAAACAATTAGTGATTGATTGACTTTTATTGTTCTTATAAAGTAATAATCTCTCTC
This sequence comes from Conus betulinus, assembly GCA_016801955.1. Taxonomy (NCBI): domain Eukaryota; kingdom Metazoa; phylum Mollusca; class Gastropoda; order Neogastropoda; family Conidae; genus Conus; species Conus betulinus. The sequence goes on from JADBJO010002475.1 coordinate 143,649, forward strand.
TCTCTCTCTCTCTCTCTCTCTCTCTCTCTCTCTCTCTCTCTCTCTCTCTCTCTCTCTCTTCTTTGTGCATACATCTGTTTGCTTGTAAAAAGATTTTGGGAATTGGCAAAAAGACACCAAATACTCTTGTTTATGGTGAGCTAGACAGATACCCTGTAAAAGTTGATAGTACCTTACGGACAGTGAAATACTGGTTCAGGGGGGAAAATGACGCCAAACCGAATACCGAAACAAATATACGAAAAGGAATTGAAAGAAGTTAGTAAAGCCCCCAACTTGGCTTTCGACATAAAACATTGTTTTGACTCCTACGGCTTTTCAGAAGTGTGGATAAATGGAAGAGTGGGAGATGAAAAGGCATTCTTCTTATCAGTGTTTAGACAGAGAATGGTAGACTGTTTCAAACAGGACTGGCACAGTAAATTAGAAGGTAGTGATCGTTATACCGTCTACCGATCCTTTAAATCACTGCATCAACCTGAGTAATACTTATATGATGTCACAATTACAAAATTCAAAGGGCATTAGCAGCAAAAAAAAAAGAGAGAGAGAGAGAGAGAGAGATTAGGTGTGAATGAGTTTCGAACAAATAAAAGTATACCGATACTACAGCAATAACCACCTGCCATTTTTGCAGTGAAGAAGAAACCGAAATACATTTTCTTCTAAAATGTCCAAGTTATTAAAAAAGTAAGGGAAAAATATATCCATAAACGCTATAAAGATAGCTTTCCTGTTCATTTGAAGACACTATTGCGAAACGAAAATGCTGTCGTAATGAGAGATGTTGCTATGTTTGTACATTACGCATTGTGTTTTAGAGAGGAACAGTCGTAATGAAATGTTATAACCTAAATTTGTTACTTTTGTTATCGCCAAATGAGCATCCTTCTTTCTGAAACATTTTCTATATAAATCATTTATTTTCAATAGCATCAACAATTTCATGTTACGTGTCTCATGTGAATAGGCTGGAGGCCTGACATTGGGGAGAGTGACTGCCCTTGCAAGATGGCGGACGTGTTTAAATTCTCTGCCTAAAATGTCACCCCAAACTGAACTCTGGCAATTCGTGCTGAAAAAGACAGCTCTTCTACGATACAATAATCGTGTTTAGGCTAGCGGTAGTAGAACAGGGTAAAAAAAAAAAGCCTGTTGGTTACGCAGATAGACGTTTGCTGAGAATATTGGTGACACTGGGAGAACTCACTCGTTGACCAACCACGTTCACTGTGTTAGCCTAACCAAGTTCACACCAACTATAACTTGTTTTATAAGGCATTTTTCGGTTTGCTCACATTTTCCTTCGTGTTTTTCCTTTGTTTAATTCTGACAAATTTTTGGAGTGTTGAAGGTGAGTACTTTTTTTCTTCTTGCTTCAATCTGGTGTTCAGTATTGATATGGTTAATACCAGAGAAAAGGAGTACTAACCAAAAGTGATGATGGAAGCCATTTGGCCAGTGCCAAGACGTCTGGGGCTGGTCCAACAAATTGGAGTAAAGTGGTGGACAAGTCTCGCCCAAAGAGTTTGGGAAATGCGGCTGTGAGTCATGAATCAGACTCAACTTCCCCTCTGGTATTTCCTGCATGAGGAGATGTACCCAGTCCCTGTCGTATCTGTACGAAGACAGTGGGTAAGAATGCAAGATCCATCAACTGTGACAGGGGGGGGGGGGGGCCCATCTGGGTTGTAGGGATGTATCCTCCTCTGAGTATGACTTTCTGGAGAGTGCCAAAAACAAGTAGTCCCAGATGGTACTGCAAGCACTGTGAAGAAGAGTGCAAGAAGGTTAGCCCAGGTGATAAGATTGCAGAACAGGGGGCAAAACTGGTACTATTTGAGACAGTCAAGACTCCCAACAGCAGAAAATCCAGTGATTCTGAAACTGATACAAAAAGAACACAGGATGGAAGACCAGACTGGCGTGCATGTGAGGGAGTACATTGATGAGCAGAGAGAAGAGGAGGAAAGGAAACAACATTGTGATGCTCAATGTGAAGGAGAGTGGGAGCATTGCTCAGGTGATGCTAATTTGCATGATGCCAATCAGATCGAGCAAATCCTAAATATGTAAATCCGGAATTTGACAGCAGCAAGGTGGCTCTAGTGGCATTATGCGACTAGACAAAAAGAAGGAACTAAGGGATAGTGAACCCAACCCCAGACCCAGACCTATCATGGTCATTCTGAAAGATTATACATGCAAGACGACGAACGTTCTGAAGAATGCCAGGAAACTGAGAGAGCATGACTCTTTCAGACCTGTTGGCATTGCAGCTGACAGAACACAGAGAGAAATAGAGTCAAAAGAGACGAGTTTCAACTGAGGCAAAGAAGTGGAGAGGATTTTGTATGGTACAAGGGAGAGGTGTTGTGGCGTGCAGAAAGAGAAGCTCAAATCAAGAATGGAAGGGATGGGGACTCAACAGGGAGGGAGGAGGCAAAGGAAACAGTTGCAGAAAACTCTACCACAGACTGACTTCCAAGTGCTTTGGGAACACAGAGACACGTGAATACATGTTTTGTACATAAACCTGTAAACACGTTTTCTTCTTTTGAAAAGTTTATGTGCAAATGTTTACACACTGACAAACAAACTGAATGAGCTGGAATTACTGATCAAAGTTCATAATTTTGATATAATTGCTTTAACTTAGATCTCGCCAAAACACTCTAAAAATAAAATTGAAAAAGTTGTACTCTCTGGGTTTACATGTTTTACGAATCCCAGGGTAAGAGGTGTCAGTTTGTTTGTGCCTGAGGAATGGAGTAGTAGCCAGGATTCCAGAAATTGAAAATATTTTTTCTCCTTCTGTTTTTTTGTAAAATATCGTCACCTGGAAGTAACGAGTACATCACCTTTGGTGTAGTGTATAGATCTCCAAGCTCTGCTCAGGAGGACGATGCTAACATAATTAATTTGTTTAATCATATATTTAGTAGTTTTGAAGACAGGGTTACTGTCTCTGGAGATTTTAATTACCCCGATATAGATTGGCAAAAGAAGGTTTGTTGCAAGAATGATGAGCACCCGGCTGCAAAATTCCTGGATTGTGTTCAGCAAAATTGTGTTGTGCAATTGACTTCTGAACCCACTCACTACAGGAGTCTACAGACACCCAATGTTTTAGATTTATTATTTACAAATGCTGATGATAATGTTTCAAATGTAGATCACTGGCCTCCTTTAGGGAAGAGCCACCATTCTGCTCTGTACTTTGATGTTCAAGAGAGAACTTTCGCCTGGTCATTCAGTAAAATTTCAGCTGGATAAGGATGACTATGGAGGTATGAGAAACTATATAAGAAGAATTAACTGGGATGACCGCTTGTCCACTGCGTCGCCAGTGGATGGAAGCTGGGAAGTCATTCATAATGATTTAGTTAAGTCCATGAATGAATTAATCCTTAACAGGACATTCAAAGAAGAACTCTGCAGCAAACCTAGGAGACACCCCATTCCCCAGTCATTATCAGATAAGATCCATCAAAAGCGTAGAGCTTTAAAAATTACAAGAAATGCCCCACTACTGAGAATAATAGATTGTAAGCACGTGCTCGAAACCAAGTAACTTGGGAGTCTAGGAAACATGTGAAGGCCAAGGAAACTAAATAAGCCAAAGAGTCGAAGAGAAACCCTAAATGATTCTTCCTATATGTTGCAAGTAAGACTTGCAGCAGAGGGACATCCGGAGTCATGAACCGGGTGTGGCCCAACCCCCCTAGAGTGTCAGGAGATAAGGGCCGAAACACTCGCTTGAAGGGGGCTTCTCTTCTGAGGACTCTCTGCTGCCACGCTCTCCACGAGTTTCTTTCTACTAAGTAGCATGAAATTCGTCTCTTGCTTTGTTACTCTGTTCTTTATTACCGCAGGAAGAACTACTAAACTAACCAAGAATATGATAGCACTCCTATTAATTTTTGGCTAGGCTGCCTGCGTTTTTCCATAATAAAGTAATACTTTGAAGGCTGGTACCCTTTTTTGTGCAAAGATTACTTGCTATGGTATCTTAGCGTAACTTCAAATAATAATGTCATCGCAAGGCCAAATACAAGGAATTTGGATGTTCCATGAGGAGTTGGGATAATGCTTAATGTCAGCGTTACAATGGTTTTGATTATTTTGCTTTTAAAGCAGTATGTAAAACGCTTATAAATCAAAAGCAATTACAGACGTTACTTAACCATAATTTGATCATAGTGAGTGCTTATAAATGTCATTGTATTGTAGCGGTTGATTTAGTTTGCAGCCATAACGAAGTAAAATTTCAGTGAAACAGCTGGCATAGTTAACATTTCTTAATACTGTTACTGACACTGGTTGTTGGTGTCTTATACAGTGTTCACCTTTGGCTTTATGGTATGAACTCTAATGATTAACTCCCTTTTTTTTTTTCCCCCTCACTCTCCCCTCTCCCTCCTGCTCCCTCTTTGTCTCCCCCTCCTTCTCCTAATGGAGCTGGAATTAAGAAAGCTTAAAGATTAATGATTATTGATTTTTCTTTATCATCACCAACAATAGCCACCTATTATCATCTTCTTTGTCAGCCGTAATCAACACTTACATGATTTGCTCCTGTGGTTCAGGTGTATCTGTCGATCTGTGTGCATATCTATCGGTCTGTCTGTCATGGACGACTTTCTACCAAACAGAAATAGTCAGGGAGGTGCCTCACAGAAGACAAGGCCATTTTCAACCTCGAATTAATCACAGCTGGAGACCCACAGTCTTGGATGTGGGCCCAGTAGCAGACAGTGACAACTTTTCCATACTGCGTGGGGAAGTAGAGGCAGCAGTAGTTAGATCCTTGAAACTAGGAAAATCAACGGGGGTGGACAACATACCAGCAGAGTTAGTGAAGGAAAGAGGAGATGCCATGATCAGTGTAAAACTCTCAAACTATGGTGTCCTGTCGTGGTGTGTCGTGTCGTGTCGTGCACAACTCCTTCCAAATTATGATGTCTTGTTGTGTCGTTTCGTGTCGTGTCGAGTTGTATCGTTTCATGTCGTGTCATATTGTGTTGTCGTGTCGTATCGTGTCGTGTTGTGTCGTGTGTCGTGTAGTGCACAGCTCCTTTCAAATGATGATATCGTGGTGTGTGTCGTGTCGTGGTGACGTGGCGTGTCATGCCGTGTCGTCTCATGGTGTGTCGTATCGTGCAGTGTTGTGCCTAACTCCTCTCAAACTATGGTGTCGTGTCGTGTCGTGTCGTGTCGTGTCCGTGTCGTGGTGTGTCGTATCGTGTCGTGTCGTGTCGTGTCGTGTGTCGTGTGTCGTGTCGTGTCGTGTCATTGTGTCATTGTGTCGTGTCGTGTCGTGCACAACTATCTCAATCATGGTGTCGTATCGTGTCGTTTCGTGTCGTGTCGTGTCGTCGTGTCGTGTCGTGTCGTGTCGTGTCGTGTCGTGTGTGTCGTGTCGTGTCGTGTCGTGTGTCGTGTCGTGTCGTGTCGTGTCGTGTATCTCAAATCATGGTGTCGTGTCGTGTCGTGTTGTGTCGTGTCGTGTCGTGTCGTGTCGTGTCATGGTGTCGTGTCGTGTCATTGTGTCGTATCGTGTCGTGTCGTGTGTCGTGTTGTGTCGTGTATGATCATGGTGTCGTGTCGTGTCGTGTCGTGTCATTGTGTCGTGTCGTGTCGTGCACAAGTAGAAAATCATGGTGTGTCGTGTCGTGTCGTGTCGTGTCGTGTCGTTTCGTGTGTTTATTGCATGACCTGTTACTGTTACACAATGTGGGCATGAGTGGAAGACAGGTGTGCAGGGAGAGGTTTTTTGGTTATTTGGTTATCATGTGTGTGGACTTGGGAATATGTGAGCCTGTGGTTAAGATGGTGCGTGTAATATGATTATGATACCAAGGTGCATCTCATGTACCGTTTGAAAGAAAAGTAACAATAACTAAAAAAACAAATCATGCCTGCACATGTACATGTCTTGACAGTGCATGATGATTAATCGTATAAGAATATGGCATGAGATCTGACAGTTATTCATTGAAATGTTGTTTGTGAATGAAAGAGTTTGCATATATTTCCACGCTCGTAGGCCTACACATAAACAATGAAAATGCATAGCATAAGAAAAACGCAACAACCAATCAATCAAACAAGCAAACAAAATAGAGGGAAATGATCGCAGAAGGATTCGTAAAATCACTTTTTTTTTTTTTTTTTTACAAAAACACTGCTTTCGATAGTTTGACAAAAGGCATGTTTTAGAAAACAGATTTTGTCTACTCGAAGCGTCAAATGTAGGTCAGAAATCAACGGGATGCCGAGTTCAACAATGTTTTCCTCACAGTTGATCAAAATCTTGGGAGATCTGAATGTACTATGCTCTCATAAAAACAAAATGTTGGTTGGAGGCGACATTGACACACACACACACACACACACACACACACACACACACACACACACACACACACACACACACGCACACACACACTCGCGCGTAAGTCCGATCAAGACATATTAATTCTCTGATGTTCAAAATTCGTTTAAATGCTTTTAAAACAAAATTTTCTAAAGATATTAAATGTGTATGTGGAAACCAAATTTCCATTAACCACCTGATTTGACACTGCCCTGGTATCAAAGAATTAATGACGAAAACTAAAGGGGATTTTACTGACTCGTCAAATACCATTAACTGTTCAGGAAGTTTTAAATGACTTCCATCTTCTTAAATGTCTTTCGGACGTTTTACACCTTAGTCCTATTGGTCTTTTTCCTTTGAATAGTTAATTTATTGTTGGATTCAATGTGTTTTACACTAATCTTCTGTTAATTGTTAAGTCACGTTTGATATAGATAGTAAACTTCACTTCCTTTCTACTAATTCTGTCATTTTCAACAATTCATATCCCATTTAAAGCTTGATCATTATATAAAATTGTAAGTGTAGGCATATAGGAAAAACACATAATTTTTACTACCACACACTCTCAAAACAATATCAACGCATGCATAAACAATCTCTACTTTCATACCTTTATTTCTCCTATTTCCTAAGGATTAAGATTTTAGGCCAAAGCCTGGTCCCCCCTTGCCATGCATACATTATTTCAACACATATCTTTCATACTGACAATTCAGCATAGCAACATTGTAATTAATTCTACAATGATAATCAACTATACATAAAAGCAATAATGACATGGGGAATGGTGAAACGAAGGAAACTTACAAATAAACAAACAAACTACAGAGAGAGAGGTCAGAGGAGGGTGGGGCACAGAGAGTGGTAGTAGGGGGAGGAGAAAAGGGATGGAGACAGAATGGGAGTGGGGATGAGCGATTGTGATCTTTAAGCGGCTGACACCGCCCGTACGGTTGAGACGAAACGTTTGAACCTTTTAGTGCCAAAGCCTAGTTTTACAACCTGTCTTTGTCATGCATACATTATTTGCACATATCATTCATTCATACTGACAATTCAACATAGCAACATTGTAATCTAATTCTACAATTGACAATCCAAAGCTATTTGGTACAATTCAATAATTGTTTGGTCTCTGAATCGGACAACAGAAGGAAACCTTGCTGGAACACGCCAAACAAACAAAGTAACAAACCAAACAAACAAACTACAGACAGAGAGAGGTCAAGGGTGTCGGCTCAATGGAGCGTTGATTGGTTGGAGGATACTAGCTGTCCGTTTCGAATAGATCACGGTATCTCGGGGGGGAGACTTGATGCCGAAGGCCGATGGTAGACGTACGTTTACTGTGACACACGCTGCGTTTGGGGGATCGAGCGATACTTCCGAACCGGAGTACGGGCGGGGAGGCTCGTGTGTCAAACGCTTTATATGTTTTAAACGATATATTCAAAGTACGGTTCACAGAAGACTTTGCGAATAGGCGCTAATAACTTTAATCGAATAATTGAATCATTGAGACATAAAATGTTTATGCAAATGTTTCCTTGAAAAGTTTTAAAGTATTCTATTATGTAGATTCGGTGGAAGTGAGTTCCAGACATATGGTCCAGAGTAAGCTAGGCTGTGTTTGTATAGATCAATGCATGGATAAGGAAGAAGGAATTTCGTCGAGCCTGAAAAGCTATTCGATCTTGTAAAAAGGGCATTGATGTAACACGGCCATAGTATCTGTCAAGATTGTAACATAAATGATGCCTTGTTGAATTCCAATTGCTTACTCAGAGGAAGTATGTTCAGCGCTTTTCAATTTTTCGTCTGTTGTTAGAGATACAGCTGGATGGAGTAGTTTTGCTGCACGTCTATGGAGAGAATTCAGCCTTTTTTTTTGTGGACATCACTACTCCCATCCCACACTGTTGAAGCGTAATTGATACGTGACATTATGTGTGCATCTGAAGAAAAGTTTAAACACAGTGCTGTTGATGTAGTGCTTTAATTGAGATAACTGGAAAAGGTGTTTTGTGACTACCATGTATATCATTACCCCTAAAACACGAAGCTCATCTAAACTGGTTCATATTTGAAAGCCATGAGTCACACATTCGTGATTACGCTGTGTGGCAGGAGTGATTAGATCGGAATCTAGATTGGAGTGGGTGAAATAGTTTGTTTTTTTCTTCATGAAGTGAGATACGTGTGTGTGTACGTGTCTTTCAAGGGGTTTGGATAGGATAGATAGTATGGATATAGGTCTGAAATTATTTGGATCTGACAAATCATTTGATTTTGAAAGGGGGATCACTTTAGCGTTTTTGAATGCTTGAGGGAAGACATTAGTTTCAATGGATAAATTAGATATGTATGTAATAGACTCAACAATGTAAGGTAGAGCGAGTTTGAGAAGAAATGCGGGTATGTGTTATCAGGGCCCATGGATTTTGTTTAACTGGGCTATGTGCATTCCTACTTCATGTACAGCAAGAAGGGGGGGATTTTGATTGAATTACTGGATCCAAGTTTTTGTTTGCAAAATGATATTAGGGAAGTCGGGCATGTATATTCATGTGGTGCTCTTATAGTCTGTGAAGCTTGAGTAAGGATATCTGATATTGACAGAAAGTGGGTATTAAATTCGTCAGGGGTGATGTTTGTGCTTGAATTTTGTGAATCTGTACGCTTGTTGCGTACAATAGTGTTTATTGCCCTCCACATTGGCGCTGTGGATTTTACATCCGTTATTATTTGACTGAAGTAGTCTCGTTTGGCTTTTTCAACTTCGTTTGAAACAAAGTTTCTCTGCTCTTTGTATTCGTCTAACAAATTTGCTGCCTTGAGTTGGTCACGTAGAACCATTTCTTGCAGCAATTTTGGTGTTAACCACGGGTTCGTCTGCGGATGCCCAAACTCTTTTTTTGATGTAACAGCGTGTGTTTATTTATGATGGTGAGAAGGACAGTGGTCATTGACGTCTGAGTAGTTATAAGTTAAGTGAAAATGGGGAATATTTAAGTCATAGAGGTATGCTGTTTCATTAAACTTTTTGAAAGAGTGGTATTGGATGGTCGTGTGATCTTTGGGTGGTTGTTTTGGGAACCTTAAGGACCACACGCAGAAGACTGAACAGTGATCACTAATACCAGATTGTACCACTGAAACATATAATATTGCAGATTTGTTGTTTGTGTACATGATCAATAAGAGTCGCAGTTGTTTTAGTTATTCTCAGAGAGAGAGAGAGACAGAGACAGACAGACAGAGACAGACACAGAGACAGAGACAGAGACTGACAGACAGAGAGAATGAGAGAGAGAGAGACCCAAAATTTGGTTCATTGATTTTTCACATACATTTTACAGAAAATCATAATTTACGGGATGAATACGCTGTTTAGACATGCCCATTTCGACTCTAATCCCCATCATTAAGCAAAACCAGATTTTTCAACGAACAGTGTTTACTTTTTTGACACTCTTTTTTTTTTTTTTTTTTTGAAAATCTGATATTTTTCGGAAATCTAGTTCTAAAAAAAAAACTATTGTTTAAAATTTCAAAATCAACTGTGTGTGTGTACTTGTGCGTGCATGCGTGTGTGCGTGCGTACGTTTGTGCATGTGTGTGAGCGTGCATGCGTGCGTATATGCGTGCTTGCGTGTGTGTGTGTGTGTGTGTGTGTGTGTGTGTGTGTGTGTGTTGCGTGTTGCAGAACTGATTGGGGATGGAATGGACTTGATTGAAAGGAACTCACGCCGTAGCTGAACTGGTGAAGGATATGGTGCACTTGATTAAAAAGCCCCTCTTCCACCACCACTGCCCCTCCCCCACCACTGCCCCTCCCCCACCACCACTGCCTCTAGCTCCCCCCACTTTCCTTCCCTCCCCCCACCACTGCCCCTCCCACAACCACTGCACCTCCCCCATCACTGCCCTTCCCCCCACCATGGCCCCTCCCCCTACCATGGCTCCTCCCCCTACCAATGCCTGCCCCCCACCACTGCTCTTGCCCTCACCATTGCCCTTCCCCCTACCATGGCCACTCCTCACCACCACTCTGTTCCCCCCACCTTGGTCCCTCCCCCCACCATGGGCGCTCCCTACCACCACTGCCCTTTCCCCTCACCATGGTCCCTCCCCCACCACCACTGCCCTTCCCCCCACCATGGCTCCTCCCCACCACCACTGCCCTTCCCCCCTCCCCCCACTATGGCTCCTCCCCCCCCACCACTGTCTTCCCCCGCCATGCCATGGCCCCCCCCCCCCTACCATGGCCCCTCCCCCTACTATGGCCCCTCCCCCTACTATGGCCCCTCCCCCTACTATGGCCCCCTCCCCACCACCACTGCCCCTCCCCCCACCATGGCCCCTCCCCCTACTATGGCCCCTCCCCACCACCACACCCCTTCCCCCACCATGGCCCCTCCCCCTACTATGGCCCCTCCCCCTACTATGGCCCCTCCCCACCACCACCACACCCCTTCCCCCCCACCATAGCCCTTCCCCCTACTATGGCCCCTCCACACCACCACACCCCTTCCCCCACCATGCCCCTCCCCCTACTATGGCCCCTCCCCACCACCACCACACCCCTTTCCCCCCCCACCATGGCCCCTCCCCCTACCATGGCCCCTCCCCCTACTATGGCCCCTCCCCCTACTATGGCCCCTCCCCACCACCACACCCCTTCCCCCACCATGGCCCCTCCCCCTACCATGGCCCCTCCCCACCACCACTGCCCCTGCCCCCCCCACCACTGCCCCTCCCTGCATCTACCAACATGGTCCATCCGCACCAGTGAGCTGCTGAAATGCCCCAAGAAGAAAGAATATCGGATCTGCCTTTCAATCCCGACTCTGGAACGAGAACGGCACCCTCTCAGCCTGTCTGTCTGTCTATCTGTCTGTCTGTCTGTCTGTCTCTCTCTCTCTCTCTCTCTCTCTCTCTCTCTCTCTCATTTGTGTTCAGGTCAATTTCTTTCTTTCTTCCTCAGTAATCATCTCAGACTCCAGGATTTTGTTGTTTTTTGCTTGATGCAACAACTATCCTGTTGAGGAAATCATAGCATAAAAAAAAAAAAAATGACGACGATTGCATCTCTCCTTGAAATAAGTTTCGCTTTTTTTTCTTTTTTTTTGTCTGTTCAAATAAAGATATGTTTGCTTCAACACGAATGACTTCAATGTGTGCAATGATGACCAGGCGAAAAAAGGGGGTGTTTACAATACATGAATATCGTGCTTGTTTGAGGCTCTGCAACAAGCTAAACGTACGTGGACTGCATGCGAGTGAGTGCTCATCATCTCTTCATCATCAAACGCACCCCACCCCTCCCCCCCCCCCCCCCCCTTTCACTTGCCCTCTCCCCTCCTCGGGAAAAAAACCTGCTGGCTTTTACATTCAGCTACCTCCCCCCCCCCCCCCCCCCCCCCCTTTCCTCTCCGTTCCATTCTTCTGTCACTGCTATCTCAAAAAAAAAAAGAAAAGAAGAGGGATTGCATGCGTCTGAGCCTGTCTCACTCCCCACACTCCATCTCCCGTCCATCTGCCCCCAACCATCCCTAAAACCCCCCCCCCCCCCCCCCCCCCCCCCCATCAAAAAAAAAAAGAGAGAGAAACAGAAGAAAAAAAAAGAAAAAGAAAAAGGGACAAAACTAAACCTTCCGTCTTTCCATAAAAAGGAGTATAATCATATACCTCAGCTATCATCATCCTCAAAAAAAAAAAAAAAATCATAGATACATGCAATTGAGACCCCATAAAAAAATGAAATGGAACATATATTTATTGCATGCAGCTGTGCGCCCCCCCCCCCCCCTCCTCCCCCCCCCAACACCCCCTACCCCACCACCGCCGCCTCCCTCCTTCCCTTAACGAAAAGAAGAAGAGAGTACCCAGAGCTGAGTTTGCTGCGGACTCAGTTGGGAAGACTGGGACCACACAGTCGAGTTTCATCGACTTAATGGACGTGTTTCTGAGAGTGTTGCTCAAATTTCCTGACCAACACTGCAGGTGCCTGTATCTCTCGGACCTGGTTGACGCCAGGATATATATTATGAAAGGAAGCGTGGAGTACAGCCCTGTCATGTAGTCTCAGACCGAAATGGAAAATCCGTAGCGTCATCTTAATCATCCTCATTCTCATTGATCAGCATTTTAAAAAAAAAAATGTCTCAAATTCTGTGGCCCTTCATGCCCTGCTCTCATGGTGACCTCAATTTCGATGTCCTCTCCACGTCTGTGGCCTTGGTTTGGTTCCGTCGGGGTCACCGGTATCGGCGAGTCCACGGGGGCTGTCCTTGGACGGACGTGGTGGCGCCCTCCGGAGGGAGAGCTCACTCACGCCGGCTCCGCGACTAAGCAATTATTGTCGTCAATAGGAGGCTTTATATAGGCGGTGTCCTGCGTATGTTAGATCAGAACAGGCGCCACTGAACACCACCGAAGTGACTCGGCAGCAGTGCAGTGTCTCCTCCGGGTGGTTGCCTCTTGACGAATTGATATTGACTGCTCCCTGTGGATTGCCGGTGCCGGGGCTGCGGCGGGGTCGACTGGGCTGTGGACGGGGTGTCGGAATGAGCGGCGTGGGTGCACTGCCTCTGAGGTGGCGCAGAGATTGGGACAGCAAAAAAAAAAAAAAAAAAAAAAAAGAGAGAGAGAGAGAGAGAGGGGGGGGGGGAGAACAAAAGAAAACAAAAGAAAACAAACACAGATGTACATGGATAAGAAGCCCCAGTATCAAAAAGAAAGAAAGAAAAAATGAAAAGAAAGAAAGAAAAAAAAAAAGAAAAGTGAGATACATGGAACAAAGGCTCTTTAAAAGGGTTAAAAGAAAGAATGAAAGAAAGAAAAACAGAATGAAAAAGAAACAAGAAAGAAGAAAAGAAAGAAAGCAAGAAAGAAAGAGAAAAAAAGAGAGAGAAGAAAACGCGGGGGTACATGAAAACAAAAGCTCTTAAAAACAGTCAAAAGAAAGAAAGTATGTAAGAAAGAAAAGGGAACAAGAAAGAAGAAAAAAAAAAGAAAAGAAAGAAAGAAAAGAAGAAAACGTGAGGGTACATGGAACAGAGGCTCTTGAAAAAAAAAAAAAAAAGGATTGAAAGAGAGAAAGAAAGGAAAAGAAACAAGAAAAAAGAAAAGAAATCAAACGAAAGGGAAAGAAGAAAGAAAGAAAGAAAAGAAGAAAACGTGGGGCACATGGAAGAAAGGCTCTTGAAAAAGTTTAGAGAAAGAAAGAAAGAAAGAAAGAAAGAAAGAAAGAAAAAGAAACAAGAAAAAGAAAAAAAAAGAAAGAAAGAAAAAAAGGAAGAAGGAAAGAAAGAAAAGAAGAAAACGTGGAACAAAGGCTCTTTAAAAAAAAAATTAAAAAAATAAAAAATAAAAAAATTTTAAAAGTCGATTCCACGCAACTAAATCCCCGCCCCCTCCCCCCCCCCCCCCCCCCCCCCCTCCCCCCCTTTTCCTGTCCCACTCCCCTCTCCGTCACAAAGGACGGAAAGAAAGAAAGAAAGAAAGAAAGAAAGAAAGAAACAAGAAAGAAGAAAAAAAAAAAAAGAAAAAAAGGAAAAAGGAAAGAAAGAAAAGAAGAAAACGTGGAACAAAGGCTCTTTAAAAAAATAAATAATAAAAAAAAAAAAAAAAATTTAAAAGTCGATTCCACGCAACTAACTCCCCCCTCCCCCCCCCCCCCCCCCCCCCCCCCCCCCCCCCCTTTCCCCTTTCCCGTCCCACTCCCCCCTCCGTCACAAAGTGAAAAAAAAAAAGACTGGCATGCATGGAGGGGTGGACGAGCCTTCCATGCCCCCTGAGCACTGTCGGTGCAGGGTTGTGCCACGGCGCCAGACTGAGTGTGGCGGGAGGGGGATGGGATGGGAGAGATCGGGGTAGAGGTGGGTGGGTTTGGGGGGGGGGGGGGGGGGGAGGTAGGACAAGCCGAAAAGAGCGGTTGTAGAAAATATTACCCGGAGAACACGAAAATGAAACAGGGAGAAAACAACAGCAACAACAACAACAACAAAAACAACAACAACAA
>JADBJO010002475.1:163059-205559 GCA_016801955.1 Conus betulinus
ATTCTCAATATAGCGACATAAGAATCAAAATGTTGATTGTGGTCACGCTATGGAAGAAGAAGAAGAAGAAGCAAGTAGAAGTTGAAATTTATTGAAGATCAGGATCAGGATCAGGGGCGTTGTATCAAAAAAACAACTTAGCTATTTAAGCTTTTTACGCCCCTTATATTTTTTCGTGCCTGTTGGTCAAGTCGTAGGCTAGCTCAGTCTAATTATCCATCAAATTCATATTTCATTTTAGTTGATAATTCATGTTTGTCTATGAGGTTCTTAAAAGCATTAATACTAGCACTAGGTGGACGTTTGATGTTAGTTGTTAATTCATTCCAAAAATTGATTACTCTGTTAGCAAATGTAAATTTTCTCAAAATAGTTCTGGAATATATTGTTTAAATACCTTATCTTCACTGTTCCTTGTATTTTCTGCAGAGAACAAAAAAAAAAGTATGCTTTATCAACATTCGTCAATTCCATTAAATATCTTATGTTTGAATCAAGTCTCCTCTTATTCTTCTTGCCTTAAGTTAATGGAAGTTGTAGATATTTTAATCTTTCCTGATATGAGTAATCTTTTACATTATAAAATCATCTTGGTTGCTCTTCTGTGTACCTGTTCTAGAGCTTCTGATTGTCTCTTTAGCATTGGATACCATACAGTATTTCCATATTCAAGAACAGGTCTAACCAGTGTCTTATATAATTGTAAAAATGTCCTTATCTATAAATATAAAGGTTCTTTTTATTATTCCAATCGTTTAATATTTAATTATTCACAATATGATTGATTGTCAAATAGCAAATTTTTGTCAAAAGTCACACCTAGGTCTTTCTGTTCCTCACATTCAGATACTTTTATTTCCTTGTCTCCAATTTTCATTATATAATCCTTTTGTGGGTTTGTTTTGAAGTACTTTACATTTTTCTGCATTAAAATATAGGTTCCAAATATCAGTCAGACCACAGTATTAATATTTCAATATCCTTTTGTAATTCCTTATGCAATTTCAGAGAGACATAAAGTTTTGTGTCATCTGCAAAGATTTTACATGTACTCTTTAAAAGTTTAATTCTACAGGGAGATAATTTACAAACACCATGAATAATATTGGTCTCAAAATACTGCCTTGTGGTATCCCACTAATAACATTCAGCATTTTGAGAGAACTAGAAGGAACTACCAACCCTTACCTTCTGAGTTCTTTTCGATAAAAAGTCTCTAACCCAACCAGACTGTACATTTCCTACTATTCCATAAAGACTCTAATTTCTTTAAAAGTCTTTCATGTGGTACTGAATCGAATGCTTTTCTAAAGTCTGGATACAATAATCTATATATTCTCTCCTTTATCTATCTCCTTTGTGAAGTCTTCCATCATCACTTCTAACATTGAGTCACACAAGATCTTTTTGCATGAAATCATGTGTGACACTCAGCACATAATTTATTTTCTGTCATATGTTTAATAATAGCCTCTCTAGTACATGATGCTAAGATTTTGCATATTATGCGCGTTAAACTCACTGGTCTATAATTTCCTGGATCTGTTCTGGTACCTTTTTGTACTCCCACTCCTATAGAACAGAGAGTACTTTAGAATGGGAACGAAGAAATGCTGTGTGTGTGTGTGTGTGTGTGTGTGTGTGTGTGTGTGTGTGTGGGGGTCAAAATGTGTTCCAGTTGCTCCAGACAAAACTACCGGGCTGATCTTTCTGAAAATTTATAGGTACGTTCATTATGGGTCACAGATGATGCCCTATGTTTCATTTTCATTTAACAGTTATATCCGTTACTAACGGCTATAACGACCCATAACGTTTTTTTTCTTCTTTATGGAATATCTCAGAAAGTACTTGGCCAATCTTTCTGAAAATTTGTAGTTGTTCATTACATGTTACGGATGATGCCCTAAAGGCATTTTACTGTTGTATCCATCACTAACTCAACTGCTGTAACGGCCCATAACAGTTTTTTCTTCTTTATGGAACATCTCAGAAAGTACATGACCGATCTTTCTGAAAATTTGCAGGTATACATGTTCATCATGGGTCACGGATGATGCTCGGTGTTTTATTTTACCGTTATAGCCATTACTATTGGCTATAACAGCCCATGACGTTTTTTTTCTTTATGGAACATCTCAGAAAGTTCTTGGCCGATCTTTCTGAAAATTTATAGGTATGTTCATTACAGGTCATGGATGATACCTGATGTTTTATTTTACCGTTATATTGGTTACTAATGGCTATAACAGGCCATAGCAGTTTTTCTTTTTTATGGAATATTTCAGAAAGTACATGCCAATCCTTCTGAAAATTGGTAGTATGTTCATTATGTGTCACGGATGATGCCTGATGTTTTATTTTATTATAGCTGTGTTACTTAAAGCTGTAACAGCCCATAACAGTTTTTTCTTCTTTATGGAATATCTCAGAAAGTACCTGGCCGATCTTTCTGAAAATTTGTAGGTATGTTCATTTTGGGTCATGAAATGAAGGATGCCCGATATTTTATTTTACTGCTATATCTGTTACTAACAGCTATAACAGCCCATAACAGTTTTCTCCTTTATGGAATATCTCAGAAAGTACATGGCCGATCATTCTGAAAATTTGTAGGTATTTTCATTGTAGGTCACGGATGATGGTCAATGTTTACCAGAATAGCCGTTACTAACAGTTATAACAGCTCAAAACGGTTTTTCCTCTTTATGGAATATCTCATGCGTATTCAAGATAAACTGGGAGTACTTTTATGTTTTGCATCTTGTTTGAATACTGGAATGACTGTAGCTGTTTTCCAATCTGAAGGTACCATCATTTCTTTAACAGATTTAGAAAAGAGTATGTAAAGTGGGAAGGCCATCTCCTCATTTAGCTCTTTTAGTATTCTCGATGGAATGGCATCAGGACCACATGCCTTATTTGGGTTCAGAGATTGAAGTTTCTTTTTTATTGCATCCACAGAAATGTCTCTACATTTCCAATACTATATCTTTTGATCTTAAAGCTGGACTTAGAGTAGGCATATTTTTGGTATCTTCCCTTGTAAATACACTAGAAAAAAATGTACTCAAAATATCTGCCTTACCCCTATCTGTCTCTATTGTGTCACCTTCTTTAGTGACTAAAGGGTTCACTCCTATGTTCATCTTTGTTTTTGATTGTACATATCTCCAGAAGGCTTTTCGATTTTTTTATCCTTTGATAGCTTCTTTTCAAATTCCTTTTTTGCTTTTCTTAGTTTTGTTTTACAAGTATTATGTGCTTTAATATAATTTTGATAATCTTTCGCCTGCTTAGTGACTAAGAATTTCTAATACATATTATATATATATATATATATTTTTAACAAATTTCATTGTCTTTGCATTCATCCACTTTGGTTTCTGGTGTTTTTTTTTTTTTTTTTTTTTAATTATTCCTAATAATTTATTTTGGAACATTGTTTCTATTAAAGAATTTAAAATACTTTTAATTTTCCCCCAGCATTGTTCTACACTAAGAATAGATCATTGAGTTGATTCCAGTCAATCTCCTTCAGTTCTTCTTTCATTTGCATAACATTCCCTCTCTTAAAATTGTATGTCTGCTTTGGTTCTTCTTTCTCTTGGTCCTCTCTGAGGTACAAAGAGAACATTAAAACCTCATGATCACTTTTGCCTATAAGAGCTAAATGCTTAACGTTTGTATATAGTATATATATTTTGATTTTTGTCCCTCTCTATGCCTTGTTGTTGTTTTACCATTTGGTTCAGAAATGCATACTGTAGGCAGTTTATGAACTTTTGCACTCCTTTCTCCAGAGCCAGTGCCATGCCAGTCAATATCGGGGAAATTAAAATCCCCAGTAATACAAACATATTTGAATTTTTCTAATCTAGTTTGTTTCAGCAACTCAAACATGTTTTCTTCATTTTCAATTGTTGTGTTTGGACTTTTTTAAATAGTTCCAATCAGTATTTTCTGTCTATCCTGATTTAAAAGATAATCCACAACCACAAGCTTTTTTCAAAGTCATTACCTTTCGTAAGCTTGTATTTGGCATTTATAGAATCCTTCACATATAAAGTTATACCTCTTTTGGGATTCTCATTGAAAAAAAGTTCTTAACCTGGTATTGAATATTCAACAGAATTTACCCCATTCTGTTTTTTTTTTTTTTTTTTTTTTTTGCTACAGATTCTGTTACTACAATAATATGAGGTTTATTTTCTTCAGCTAATAGAAGTAACTCATCTTTTTTTTATCAACAGTCCATCTGCATTTGTATACAAGAATGTGTATGACAGTTCCTGTAAAGGTTTTTTTTTATCTACATACCTCTTAAAACTAGTCATGTTCTTTTTTCTTGTATTTGATTGTCAGTTTTCTTCTTTATCATCCTGGCCAGGCCAAGGTTTCCACTGTACGCCATATTGTTCTGTGCATTTTCTGTTTAATAAATGCTCAATTTATAACAAAAACAGATACAAAGACTGAATTCTTTTTTTTTTTTTTTAGACTTTATTTCTTTAATACAAACACCACCAAAAAATAACATGTAACACAATCATCCACTAAACTGCAAACAAATTTGAAGTCTTCCAAGTGAGTTACCCCTATGCCACACAGGTTTCTGAGAACGACCCTTATAATTGTCGCGCTGTGTGTTCTGTTTGTTGTTGCTGTTGTTGTTGTTGTTTTTGTAATAATGATTCAGCCCAGACATGGCTTATGTGGTCAGCAAGGCTTAAAACAAGATTTGATCTGGTGGTTTCTTTGTGTTTTTGTATCATTACAATGTATCATATTGCTGGTGGTTTCTTTGTCTTGGTACACAATGTATCATATTGCAGTGGTCCTGGTTTTTTTTTTTTTTTTCTTGGTTTATATTTTGTTTACTATGGTACATGTGAAAATTGGCATTTGGTTGTTTGCAACAAAGATGTTTAATCCTCTGTCTGTTTCAGACTTCATTTTTGATTGGTCTGAAATGAATCATGAGATCACAGCCAACACACTTCATGAAGCAACCTGTCAGAATCCATCAGCTACTGTCCCAAGTCTGAGCCAGATGGACAGACAGATTATGGTCAAGGTATTAAAGCTGAACCAGTTGATCCTGATGTGAAGAGGGATCTCCTTCACCAGTTCCAGACAGCAGACTACCCGGAAAGGAAGGCAGACATCGGTCTTCAATCTTGCATTTGTGCGCACAGCTCCTCTGCATTGGGGGATTCATGGATTGCAGAGAATTTTTGAACACATAGAATAGAACCTTGCAGTGAAGTATCAGATGTGAAGGGTGAGAGTACCGCTGATTTTACTCAGTCATGCTGTACTACTGATACCACCATAACTGATGTTAAGATTGAACTTGTTAGTGGCATTAATCTGAACCAGCCACAGCTAATGTTGACAGTGATGTCATCATGATTGAACCAGTCATATCAAACATCATCAGTGATGTCATCAAGACTGAACCAGTGACATCAAACATCAGCTTTGATGTTATCGAGACCGAACCAGTGACATCAAACATCAGCTGTGATGTTATCAAGAATGAACCAGCCACATCAAACATCAGCTGTGATGTTATTAAGACTGAACCAGTGACATCAAACATCAGCTGTGATGTCATCAAGACTGAACCAGCCACATCCACCATCAGCTGTGATGTCATCAAGACTGAACCAGTCACATCCAACATCAGCAGTGATGTCATCAAGACTGAACCAGTCACATCCACCATCAGCTGTGATGTCATCAAGACTGAACCAGTCACATCCAACATCAGCAGTGATGTCATCAAGTCTGAACCAGTCACATCCAACATCAGCAGTGATGTCATCAAGACTGAACCAGTCACATCCAACATCAGCAGTGATGATGTCATCAAGACTGAACCAGTCACATCCAACATCAGCAGTGATGTCATCAAGACTGAACCAGTCACATCCAACATCAGCAGTGATGTCATCAAGACGGAACCAGTCACACATCAAACATCAGCTGTGATGTCATCAAGACGGAACCAGTCACATCCAACATCAGCAGTGATGTCATCAAGATGGAACCAGTCACATCCAACATCAGCAATGATGTCATCAAGACGGAACCAGTCACAACGACCATCAGCAGTGATGTCATCAAGACTGAGCCAGTCACATCCAACATCAGCAGTGATGTCATCAAGACGGAACCAGCCACATCCACCATCAGCAGTGTTGTCATCAAAACTCAACCAGTCACATCAAACATCAGCTGTGATGTCATCAAGACTGAACCAGTCACATCAAACATCAGCTGTGATGTCATCAAGACTGAACCAGTCACATCAAACATCAGCTGCGATGTCATCAAGACTGAACCCATCACATCATGCATCATCGGTGATGTCATCAAGACTGAACCAGTCACATCCAACAGCAGCAGTGATGTCATCGAGAATGAAGCTGGTACAGCAAGCCTCATAAGTGATGTATGGACAGAAGCACCAACAGACGTCATGGTGATGGCGGCATGTTATACCGTCGGATCTGAATCCATGACAAGGATAGATGAGGACAGGAGCAGACAAGCAGCTGATGAACAGGTTTGTAAAACTACTGTCTCCATTTCAATAGAACTTATTTTGAACTAGTTTATTATGAAAATTTGATTCGGTCAAGTTGATTTTTAGTTGTGATGGAGCTTCCATTATTCAATTCCCCCAAACAGAAAATAAATATGAAAATAAAACAATAAAAAGCAATGCCTCCTCCCCCCGCCCCCCCCCCCCCCCCCCCCCCCCATTGCTTCCTCACCCCTTTCCCCTCTCCTTTCCCCCTACCATCCCCCTTCCTCTTCCAAATGCAATCAGTTTTAAATTTGCATCTGATTTGAGTTTTCTGTCTTTTAACAGAAGTATGAAACTAGGCCTTACTTGAAAGTGAAATTCTGTGAGGTGCTGTGACAGCGTAGGAATCATGACTTTCTTTAAGAAAGAGGATGACGTGGTCACAGTCATGGAGGACTGAATCAGGAACAAATGGTGATGGCAATGGCTGAGTGAAGCTGACAGTGATGGCAGTGAATATCCTGTTTGCCCCAAAGTGAGTGTGGCTGACACCTATGCCTTTACTGTTCATTCAGTCACCTGTGCAGGGATTGAAAGAAAAAAAGAAACTCTAAAGTCACCTTGATTAGCCAGAGAATGATAAAAAAAAACAAAAGACGGATAAAAAGTTCTGTACCTTCTGTACCTTTTGTGTGTGTGTGTGTTTGTGTATGTGTGCATATGTGCGTGCGTGCATACATGTGTGTGTGTGTGTGTGTGTGTGTGTGTGTGTGTGTGTGTGTGTGAAGGCATGAGGGAAAGAGCATAACTATGATGCAGATTATGATGTTTATGTGACTATGTTCACACAGTAAGTAAATGCAGCAACAATGTTCTGGATCCTGACAAATCTGACTTCAGCAAAACTGTTTCAGTGCCGAGCAAGCAGGAAAGTCATTTTTGTTCATGATATTGCAGAAAATCCATCGCCTCCCTCTCCCCCCCCCCCCCCCCCCCCCCCCCCCCCCCCCAACTCAAAATCTCCTTCCCTCCCACTTGTGTGACAGGATCACGGGAATGTTTGTCACTGTGTCTGTTGCCAGTTAGACACTTCAGTCCTTAACTTTCCTGAGCTCATCAGATAATCTAAACACTTTGCTATGCGTGATGGCTGTGGTGAATGTTATTTTTTGTCCATTTGACAGTAGAGTTGGCCCATTTGGTCTGTGGAACCCGGAAAGTATGCTGCAGGTAAGTTTTTGCTCTGTGCAGGAGAGGAGACTAAAATGGGTTTAAAAATCAAGGAAATCAGTTCATGCTGATGGCGGGGGAGGGGGGGGGGGGAAGTAGAGCTCCTCTCTATGCCTCCTCTCCTCCTTCCCCCTCCACTCCCTCTTCCCGTCCACCACCCTTCCCAAGCCCCCTTTGCCTTCCTTCACCTGACCCTCTGTAGTCCGCTGGGTTTTGAATATTATCACTCGCTTTGAGAGCTGAAACTAGCAGCTCATGAACCCGTTGGTCAGTTTTACTGGTCTCCTTGAAGCTTTGATCCATTCACATCAATGCAGTGAAAGATACTGCCTTGCTGTCTTTTTCCTTTTCTTTGTGTGTTACCCTGTCGATTTTTGGATAAGACTGCCTGATAAAAGGATAGGAGTGATGTTTATGATCTGGTCAGTATGTTGGTGTGTGGTGATGTGATTATGATTATGACACTGATAATGAAGTAGTATTTCTGGTTACACAGGAAGATGACGAACCTCCGTCCCCGACTCGTCAAGCATCAGGGTCAGCTCAGGAACCAGTGGTTTGTGGTGTGCTCAGTACAGCTGTGACATCAGTAGAAAAGGTGAAGGTGAATCCTTGGTTGACTTATGATGTGCGCAGCAGATCTTTTACACATGCTGGTGATCTAAAGACACACAAGATGATCCACACAGGTCAGAAACTATTTTCATGCCATGTGCGCAGTAAGACTTTTACACAGGCAGGTAATCTGAATACACCCAAGATGGTCCATACAAGTCCAAAACTATTTTCATGTGATGTGTGCAGGAAGGCTTTTACACGGGCAAATACTTTGACAAAACACAAGATCTTCCATAGAGATCAGAAATTATTTTTATGTGATGTGTGCGGGGGAAGACTTTTACACAGGGAGGTGACCTGAAGAGACACAAGGTGATCCATACTGGTCAGAAACTATTTCCATGTGATGTGTGCAGTAAGACTTTTACACAGGCAGGTAGCCTGAAGAGAGACACAAAAAGATCCATACAGGGCAGAACTTATTTTCATGTGATGTGTGCAGTAAGACTTTTACATACGCAGGTGGCCTGAAGAGACACAAAAAGATCCATACAAGGCAGAAATTATTTTCATGTGATGTGTGCAGTAAGACTTTTACAGAGGCAGGTGGCCTGAAGACACACAAGGTGAGCCATACAGGTCAGAAATTATTTTCATGTGTGATGTGTGCATTAAGACTTTTACACGTGCATGTAACCTGAAGAGACACAAGATGAGACATACAGGGCAGAAATTATTTTTCATGTGATGTGTGCAGTAAGACTTTTTATACAGGCAGGTAGCCTGAAGAGAGACACAAGATGAGCCATACAGGTCAGAAACCATATTCATGTGATGCGTGACACACTCACACACACACACACACACACACACACACACACACACACACACACACTCTCTCTCTCTCTCCTCTCTCTCTCTCTCTCTCTCTCTCTCTCTCTCTCTCTCTCTCTCACACTCACACATGCACACACTCACACACACACATACACACACACACACTCACACATGCACACACTCACACACACACACACACACACACACACACACACACACACACACACACACACACACACACAACTCAGTACAAATTCGTCTGAAATTGTTTTCATGCAATGTACGCTGTATGATCATGATGTGCATATGTTCTGCACAAGAGACGAATGTCATATAAGTGGTAGTTCTAATATTTGACTTTAAATCAGGAAAGATATACTGTGATCTTTACTGTGTTTTTTGATTGAAGATTTTTGCATAGACTAGTGTACTTTAGTTGATAATACACTAGATGACCAATGCTGGTTAGGGAAAAAAAAAAAAAGCATTTAGTCTGTTGAGTGCACATAATAATAATAATAATAGTAATAATGAATACTTATATAGCGCCTATTTTCGGCTAGAGACCAAGCTCTAAGCGCGCTTACAATCCACACTCGTTTACACAACGGGCTGCCTACCTGGGTAGTGCTGACTGAAGAGCTGCCAGCTGGCGCTTCATTCAGTCGTTTCCCGTGTCATCCAGTCAATATCGTTTCAATATCGTTCACTCAGTTTCCTTACTTCCTCCATTCTTTCAATCTCTCACGCAGGGTGCATGCTATGTGTAACGTGTCATCCATACCAACGGCCAAACTGGCCTTCTCTTCCAAAAGTTGGTGATGGGATTTTACGTGTGTGCAAGATTTATGCGTGCGTTCACACACGGAACCTCGGTTTATAGTCTCATTCGAAGGACTGTATGGGGAATGGAGTCAGAACCAATGATAACTCCAAGGGGAAAAATCCCCCTGTACCGAAATTCGAACCCGTAACCTCAGGATCACGAGTCCGGCGCTCTACCAACTGAGCTATTCCGGTCCCCACATGAAAGAAGCCCGAAGAAATTCAGTACACTTCTTAAATTATTTGGTAGGCGATGTTTTCATAGCTTTTTTTTTTCAGCATGGTGTGTGTGTGTGTGTGTGTGAGAGTGTGTGCCCGCATGTTTGACAACTGTCGGCACATTCCTCAGGAAGTTAGGTTTAAAAACTTTGCGCTGAAATGCTCATACTATGAACATGGTTTGGTCGAGAACATCTGTTGATGTACTGGTCCGACTCATACTGAAAGGAAAGAGTGTGTGTGTGTGTGTGTGTGTGTGTGTGTGTGTGTGTGTGTGTGTTTCAGCACACACATGTAACAAAGACATAAAATAGTAGGAATGCAGGTGACCAACAGTTGTTCGCAACCTTTGCTTATTTTGGATATAATAATGTGACGAGATTGGACTTCATGCATGTAACTGTAATCTTCACAAGGTCTTTTGGGTTGGCTGTGAGCCAGAGATAATGAAATCATAATATCTTTTGATTTATTGAGAATTTTCTGTTTAAATTTTGGGGTATTTGTCAAGAACCTTAAATGCTATATATCATCAGCTGATGTTAATGTATATACATCTAAGGTTAAAGAAATAAACAGTTGCATCATCTGAACCGTACTCTTTTTTTATAATATAGCCGCAGAATACCCGTACCTGAAGATGCAGGAACTGAGTACAGCGGCAACTGTGTATGAGTTGTAGGCAACCAGCACTGGTGATTAGGATGTAAACTCTTTAGGACATTTTTTTTGTGTGCGTCTTCTCATAGAGCCACTCCTGTGGCATTGCCCCATGATGCCCATTCCCTCTCCCCATCCACAGATGGCCTGGGTCGTCCTTTTGCCCTCCCACCCCCCAGCACTCTCCCCATCCACAGCCTGGGTTGTCCTGTTTCCCCCCCCCCTCCCCAGCACTCTCCCATCCACAGACAGCCTAGATCGTCCTGTGCCCCCCCCCCCCCCCCCCCCCTGGCATTCCACACGGGCAGATTCGGTGTCAAAGTTTTCACCACCCGCCGTGGAGAAGTGGTTAGCGTTGCGGACTCCCGGCTGGGAGGTTGTGGGTTCGAATCCTATCAGAGTCATGTGGGTTTTTCTGCCCCGACCCGCTCCTACCCAGAGTTTAGTTTGCTGCGGACTCAATTTGGAAGACTGGGACCACACAGACGAGTTCCATCCACTTAATGGATGCGTTTCTGAGTGTTGCTCAAATTTCATGACCAACACTGCAGGTGCCTGTATCTCTCGGGCCTGGTTGACGCCAGGATATTATGAAAGGAAGCGAGAATACAGCCCTGTCATGTAGTCTCAGACCGAAATGGAAATCTGTAGCATCATCTTAATCATCCTCATTCTTATTGATCAGCATAAAAAAAAATGTCTCAAATTCTGTGGCCCTTCATGCCCTGCTCTCATGGTGACCTCAATTTCGATGTCCTCTCCATGTCTTTGACCTTGGTTTGGTTCTGTCAGGGTCACCGGTATCGGCAAGTCCATGGGGGCTGTCATTGGATTGGACGGACGTGGTGGCGCCCTCTGGAGGGAGAGCTCATTCACACTGGCTCCACGGCTAAGCAATTATTGTCATCAGTAGGGTCCTTAGTAGGTGGTGTCCTGCATATGTTAGATCAGAACAGGTGCCACTGAACACCACCGAAGTGACTCGGCAGCAGTGCAGTGTCTCCTTTGGTGGGTTGCCTCTTGACGACTTAGCATTGACTGCTCCTTGTGGATTGCTGGTGCTGGGGCTGTAGCAGGGCCGACCGGGCTGTGTGCTGTGGACGGGGTGTGGGAATGAATGGCATGGGTGCACTGCCTCAGAGGTAGTGCAGAGGTTGGGACAGAAAAAAAAAAAAATCACTGTGTAGACATGGAGAGGAAATCACAATTGAGGTTGTCACAAGAGCGGGCATGAAGGGCGACAGAATTAGGTGCATAGGGCCATGGCAAGATTTTAATCTGCTTAGAGAGAGAGAGAGAGAGTGTGTGTGTGTGTGTGTGTGTGTGTGTGTGTGTGTGAGAGAGAGAGTTTACATCCTAATCAACAGTGCTGGTTGCTGATGGATCAGACTGAAGATGATGTGTTCAGCTCCATTTGGTCTGAGACTGCATGGCAGGACTGTACTGTATGCTTACTTTCATAATGTAGCATAGCATCAACCAGGCCTGAGAAATACAGGCACCTGCTGTGTTGGTTAGGAAACTTGAACAACACTCACAGTGACCCATCTATGAAATGGATGAAACCTGACTGCAGTTCAAGCCCTCCCAGTTGAACCTATAGCAAACTCAAACTGTTTGCAAGGGCCAATCATGAGGACAAAAATCCCACAAAATATGAATGGCTCTGAGGGAAATTGAACCCACAACCTCCCAGCCAGGAATCTGTGCTGTTAACCATAGCGTTAGGTCTGCTGGAAGGAGAGCAAGTCTTGTACCACCTGCATCATCTGAAGAGGAATAAATACATTAAGAACACATTGTACTGTAAAGCCTTAAAAAGTCAGTTGTGGGTGAACAGCATTGTCGGAAGTGTGCAGTCTAAATTGATATGCTGTACAGACTGAAACATTAAACATTAGACATTTCCTGTTTACACCTACTTCAGGTTTTTTTAGGTGCATAGGGCCATTGCAAGATTTGAATCTGCTTAGAGAGAGAGAGAGAGAGAGAGAGTGTGTGTGTGTGTGTGAGAGAGAGAGAGAGAGAGAGAGAGTGTGTGTGTGTGTGTGTGTGTGTGTGAGAGAGAGAGAGAGAGAGAAAGCAAAAGCAAGATTAACCATTACGAGATTCCTGGTCTTCCATGACCCAGTGACTCAATAAAAACATCATATCTTATGAACGGATAGAGCTATGCTCACAAAATCTTAGGAGTCCCTCAATGATTATAGTAGCCGTTGGTCACTGAAATTTCATGTATTGGCAACAATTGATTATCAGCGTAATTAGACGTTGTTACCCCAGGACCGATACATTTTGAATGGGTCGTACATGACCCACGCCGTCGAGTGAGGAATAAGTTGCTGAACCACCCTGTATCAGGTGTGGGTCTTATAGACCCATGCGATCTGAATAGGAACAAGCAATAGGAAAAGCCTCTATAAAATGTGTGGGTCTTGGGTGACCCGCACGACTGGGTCTGTGTAGTCAAAAAGGTCGTCCAGTAAAAGGTTAAGACAACTGGTGGCGTTTTGCTGTATGTAAGCAATGAAAAGATCATGGGGTCTTCATCACCAATCAAACTCACCGCAGTGGATTATTTTACTCCAACTTGATTTTTGTGTCATTCCGCCTGCTGGACCCTCCCCAGGCAATTTCCAGGCTTTTTCCACTTTCTTTGGTCTCAAGTCTGAACATATGATTGTATTGGGAAACTCTGTTCATAGTGATGCTTGTGGTGAGATGCATGTGGTGTGGGTTGTGACATAGTGCATGATGGATTGTTGACGTGCCAGTGGATTGCCCAGCCCTTTTAATACACCTTTGTGGTATGACGTAGTGAGTTCATTCTACATAGTGTACAGCCCAGCTTCCTGATACACACTTGCAACACAGTGTGTGGCTTCATGTCATAGTGAATTTCCAGCCTCCTGTCATAAAGGGAGTCTTGTATGGTGACGTAGTATGTGAGTTCACAGCAGTATGAGCTGTCAGTCCCCGAGTGATACAACTCTGCCTTGTCACATAATGTGCGAGTTTCACTCCAAAGTGAGATGCCAACCCCTGGTTCCCTCCCTTCTCCTCCACCTTGGTACCTTCCTCCCCCACCCCACCTCATAGCGCCTCTTCATTTTCGCAGAGTTATGGTTATTGACAGTTTCATCATCGTCGGTTGCCTTTCAGTCCATGCTCCATCTTTCCCATCCTGGTTTCCCTTCCTGCTGTCCCCATGTCTGCTTCCCTTCTCTTCCCCCTCCTCTGTAGGGATGATCCAATCCCCCTTCCCTCCACCCATTCCCCCCTGCCCCCTCCTCTTTCTTAACAGCCTTTTCTGCATTTGTTTTCATTTGTTTATATATATATATATATATATGCATTTGATTACTATAATATTTTAAGTTTAGTAAACTAAGTATAAATGATTTGCTTTGAGTTCTGATTGTGAGTGTAAACCGTGATTGTGTGTTTTCTGTAAGCCATGAATATGTTTCTGTATAGTCAGTTATATATTATAAGGAATGACATGAAAATTTCTGTATATAAATATTGGTTTGCATTGTGTTATTTCAGTTTGTAAGGATTGCACCAGTTCTAGAGATCAGTCTGACTAAAGACAGATAAAGGATGGATACCTTGTGTTCTTTGTGATGAATGCTTTGTAAGGCCTACTGCACTTTTGTGGTTGGATCAGATACTTTTCATTGTGCATCACTGAGGTTGTATTTACACATGAAAAAAGCTCTGCACATAATTCAGGGTGTTGGTGTGAAGTACTGTCTGCTCATCTGTCTCTGTTGTCATGCCTGTCACTGTGCCAGTGTTATGAGTGGATGAATTGGATGATGGTCTGATTATGTCCTCATAGAGTTGGAGAGAGTGTGTGTGTTGTGTGTGTGCGTGTGTGTGTGCACGCACGCACATGCACATGCATATGTGTGAACAAACATGAGAATGTTTATATGAAATTGATTATCAGTCAGCAGTTTTTTTGTTTTTTTTTTTCAGATGACTGCAAACATGAAGTCTTGTTTGAACTGCAACATTGTGATCTCCATTTGAATTATTAAGACCTGAATTTGTTTTTTTGTTGTTAGTATATAATCATTCCTATGAT
This sequence comes from Conus betulinus, assembly GCA_016801955.1. NCBI lineage: Eukaryota > Metazoa > Mollusca > Gastropoda > Neogastropoda > Conidae > Conus > Conus betulinus. The sequence goes on from JADBJO010002475.1 coordinate 178,020, forward strand.
TAAAACCAAATGAAAATTGGTTTACTTTTTGTTTGTTTTAGTTGTGCAGGAACTGTGTATGAATTTTGATCTGTCCACACTCAAAAATTCATCTGTTCATTTATTCTATCGATCATTCACCAATGTACTCATTTCACTTCCCTCTGTCTGTCTCTGTCTGTCTGTTGGTCGGTCTGCCTGTCTGTCTCTCATTCTCAATGTCACTTTGCCTTCACCATGTACAACCTTCACATGCTTAGTCACATACACACATGTACATAATATACATACATGAAGTCTATGCAATCACAGGTGATTCTCTGACAGAAGATTCTAAGTGAGGAGTTCTCCATTGTTGTAGGGCAGATTTGAATGTTAATTTAGCTCAAAAATTTGTTTGTTTTATCGAAGAACAAACAACAGAATGTGGTTTTCTTTTGTTGCTAGGTGTAGCAGGTTGTGGATGGGCATTTTTAACAGGACATTGTATTGCAGTTGCACAATAAATTCATTGTAGAAATGCAAACCAGATATAGATGGTGTTCTAAAATAGGAGCCACACATGTACTGATGCTGGACAAAGTCATAAAATGGAATGAAGCACAGAATGCACTTTGTTCTGTCAGCATTGGCAGTGTTCTGTAGAATGGAATTAGATGTGTGAAGACTTCATATCATCTCTCCTCTGAAGATGGAGCGTGGCTGCCTCTGTGGCAGGTTGATCAAAAAACAACTCTACATGATGACCACTCACTGTACGAAATGTGGTCAGTGACCTGGTCATTGTTAAGATGCATCTAAATAGCAGGTGCCTCCAAGAGTGTTCAGGTGATAAACACAAGCCATTGTCAATGTCCTTTCATTTCATTGCTCTCACCAACTCGCACATCATTCAGTCCAAGCACACATGGAGAGCATATACAGGATTGAGCATTACTGGGTTTTTTTTTTTTCTGACCTGGCCCGTAAAGAAGTTAAAGTTTACCCCCCCCCCCCCCCCCCCTTCCTACAGAAACCACTTGCCCATCAAATGGTAATGGTTTAAAATTATGTAAGATTTTAAATCATGAAGAAATCGGGAAGCTCAATCCACACAAGTTTAGTAATAATGTGCAAATACCTAATTCTAAAATCAGTCAGTGGGTCTGTCTGCCTGTCTTTCTCTCACTTTTGTGCGCTTACACACACACACAATGAGATGTGTGTGTGTGTTGTGCACTTTAGTGACACATGTCAATAAAGTAGATGAACAGTATGTGTGTTTGTGTATGAATGTACTCTTCACAAAATCCAAGCACTATGTTCCTTATAATCCTACATCTGTAAACAAAAAACAGAGTATGTGCACTATGTACTCTATTTGGCTGTATGAAGCCTATTTGCTGACATTGTTAAACAAAAAATATAAAGCAGTGTGCTTGACTATGTAACTGCAGATTGAAGAAAGCAAAAGACAACTCACACTTTTTTTTTTTTTTCAAAAAGAAGTGTGCTAGATGTGTGTTTAACTGCAGACTATCGCCATCACTTGACCTTGTTGGTCAAGTTTCCTCCAACCTCACCCCACCCCAAACAATTACCAGTGTCTATGCCAGCAGTGTTCAACTGTGTGACGCAGTTTAGGCATCAGAACAGACTACAGGAACATTCACAGCACCTGTTCTTTTGGTATTATAGAATTAAAGTAATCAAGAGCTGGAATTGCTTACCTTCATAACATTTTTTTTGTACCTTTTTTTTTTTTGTGAGTGACCTGAGTGAGTGACGTACACTTGTGCATTATTTTCCACTCTCTTGTGTGTAGAGCTAGGCCTATTTGTGTGTTCGAACTTACCTCACCTGTTGTATATTTCCATCTTTCTCTCTCTCTCAGATGATCATCAGATGATGAACTTGTAATTAAATCAGTTGCGAAATTCATCGCGGAAGCATTGAAATTTAGACAGATGAAGAACAGTGAAATTGAAGATAATGCATTATAAGAGATATATGAATGAACATTATATCATTCATCGCATGTAGAAAAGATCAGTAAGATACAATGTCATCATGTGATTGAGTGGATGGTCGAGTCAGTCTTAACACTTTTTTTTTTTTTCTTTTAAAGCTTACTGTATTACTCGTATGCGTGAGGACATGAGGAAATGTTACGAATTTATTTGTTTTTCTTAACCTTGGATTTTATACACACTAGGAATGAATGTGTACTATTTGTTTGTAGGAAAGGAAGAGGGAAATGTTATTGTTCTATTACCCCCTCCCCCCTTGTCAAAAAACCTTTGGTAATGACAATAAAATATGAAAGTCTCTCTCTCTCTCTCTCTCATTTTTCCCTTAATATTATTTGCGCCATGATAAAGTCATTGTCAGCACGGCCTCAAAAACACGGACTCTGCATCGGCCATCTACATATTCATCAACAGCATTTAGAATAAATGACATGAGGAATCCTCAACACAGCACAATACATACAAAGCTTTTCATGTCTTTAGTTTCACAGAGTCCAGACTCACTGACGCACTGTTCCTGACAATGTTATCATTCCTGGGTATAACATTATTCGCAAAGACCCCATCCTACCCAGATCTACAGGCATTCTATTTTACATTCATGACACTTTTAGATACGTGCCACTGACAGCACCTTGAAGATTTCCAAATCGAGTCAGTTTGGTTTGAAGTTAGGCTGAAAAGAACCAGACCTATTAGAACCGGACCGGTTTATAGAACACAATAAATTTTGGGTGGGCCCCTTGGAGGCTGAGGGCCTGGCTCCGCCCCTCCCCAGCTGTCGCTGACAGGGACAATGCCATGCCAAAAGTAGAGTCTGATGCATGACCATAATCGTTGATGCATGTGTGTCCTGAGTTGTCCCCGAAACTGGCGCCGTAGCTGACACACTCCTGTCTTCGACAGGTTGGATCAAGTTTTCTGTAGAAGGGGCTTCTCCCTCAGCTCAAGACTAAATGGTCTACCCTGTCAGCACAGAGGGATGGTTTGTTGACCGGGGTGTCCTTCCCCAGGACTAAGAGATGCTCCTATTCAGTGGAGATAACAGTGTTGCCAGTTGTCCCGCCCCATCCAGCTACGAACACCACCGCCGTTTGGTCCTGGACTGCTCATTCAACCAGGCGAGCCTGACGTCTATCGCAGCTAACCCTCATGTCTGGGGGCATCCCCCTATCCCCCACCCTGGGACTTGCCTGGCTGGGGATGGTCATCCCTGCTCCAGGGGAGACTGTCCATGTCACATGACCTGTGTATGACAAAGCAGCCAGGGGCAGCTGAATCCATTACAACAGCTCAGACAGGCGCACCCACATTGGCTTCAAACTCAATGAACATGTGGGAGACGACCAAGAAGTGGACAGTCAGCTTTGAGATCATGGATGAATTTCAGATTTACAGAACTAATGTGCAGCCTTCCATTGGAGAGACTCGTGTGGATGTATGGATGTACTGCCCCGTGGACATGCTGGAGTTAAATGAGGAGTGAAGGGGACTGACGGGCAACGCATTTCAGAACTGATGTAAACCTTTGTGGTAACATAACCAGGTGGATCACGCTTGCACACGACTTTTGGAGGGGGTGGGGGGGGGGGGGGGGGGGGGGGGGGGGGGGGGGGGGGGGGGGGGGGGGGGGGGGGGGGGGGTTGCCATAGATTAGAAATCTATACTGCCCTGTGTGAGACAGATGGGACAGAGAGAAAGGGGGAGGATGGTGTGTGTGTGTGTGTGTGCAATTTGTACAAGAGGATAGGTGTTTGGGACCAATCGGGTGGACTTGTCAAGTGATTCATCATCAAAAAAATAAACAAACTAAGCAGTTATGACACAGTTGCTAAATTATTGTCATCTTAAGACAGGTAAAATTAGCCTGCTGACAGTGTATGGCATTCTGATTTTTCTGTCCCAAATTTAAACACACAACAGCACCACCACACACACACACACACACACACACACACACACGCGCGCACACACACACACAATTGAAATATTTTTTTCATTCGTGCATTTGCATCATACTCAATCACAATGAACACGCTGTTTTCTTTGAATTAAATGGTTGAAATGCACAAACGCTGTGTGGAATGGTCGTCCATGTAGCTTGGGCCAGCTGCCAACGCCTGCAACTTTGAGACCCTGCATACTACAAAACATTTCTCTTTTTATCATAGGTCTTGCAGTTCACAGCACAACATATTTACATTGCTGGATAAAAAAAAAAAAAAGGGAGCAGAAAAAAAGGCTTTACTTCCATTCAAATTTGTCATCATCTCGTGACATTATGACCCCTCAATTTTAAAGCATGACCCCCCTGCCCCCCCCACCCCCAACGCATTAAGACAGACAAACAATGGAAACAAGCAAGATACTTTTGTCCCTTTCGGACTTAGGCCCTCCTCAGCAACCTTTAGTGTGATACTGATGACATCTAACAATCTATCAACCCTCTAACATCTAACAATCCTCAACTCTGCCATTCTCTGAATATTGCTCACAGGATTTGATCTGTTTGGCACAGGCACCCGAAAGCAAATATACTAAAATCTGAGTGGTGGGCATAAATGATCCACATTTTTATTCAGTGGGATGTAGGCGACAGGCAACAACATGCACTCACGCACTGTGAGTGAAATTTGAAAAAAAAACACACACACACACACATACACACAACATGATGTATGCATATATGCATACACACACACATATATTTATCATGTGTGTGTATGTGTAAGTCTAGGGAATGAAAATAAAAGGGAAGTCTGTTTCGACAGGGCCAAACAAACATCAAACTGTGGCCATGCTGCCATCTGCAGCAATCGACGCCATGTTTTCTGCCTTCCTGTTTATCCATCGAGTCTCTCTCCACCGCCTTCATTTCATAACTGAAGGAAGTGGCTAAAAAAAAAAAAAAAAAAAAAAGAAGAGGAAAATGACACAAGTTTATTACAGCCAGGGAAAGGAATACTTGGGGGGAAAAGTCTACAATAAAAAGTCTATCATGTATAACAACTGATTGAATAACAAGGTTGTGTGTATCCAGAACTGATTGAATAACAAGGTTTCGCCCCAGTAACAATCAGCTAATCCAGCCAGTGCCAACAATGTTAATACATCAATGAAATGTTTGATGAAAGTAACAATGCCTAATGCAGTAATACAGATAGGAGTCGGTACATTACAAGCAAAACGTTTGAAAAGAATCTGGTGTCTGTAACAATGATGTGGAGTTAAAAAGAAAGAGAGAGAGACAGACAGACAGAGAGAGAGAGAGAGAGAGAGTCAGAGAGACAGAGGAATGAATGAAGGCTTATTCACTTAGACAGTCAATGAAGTCATCACACACAAAATAAAAGACTCAAATCATGACCAACTGATGTAACAGGGAACATCACAAAATAGATATTTCTCTGTATTCAAAAGTCTTACAAAAACTAAGGATAATATTTGTGCATCCGGCTTTGTACAAGACATCCATCAGCTCAGTTTTAACAAATAAGGCACAGGCATGTGCTATTACACTGGACAGAGAAAGAGGTTTAAAATATGAAATAGTTCTAACAAAAATCCATTTTGAGAGAATAAACAAGTCGCAGTGGAGGACCAGTGGCCTATTGGATCATGACACCATCAAGACAGTTTTCTTTTCTCTCCTTACCATCGCCTCATTTTTTTTTTATTTCTCTCTCTCTTTCCTCTCTTTATTTCTGCGTCCTTGTCACTCATTTGCTGCACTTTTACTTTCAGTTATTTATAGTATAGGCTTCTTGCTGTTTCACTGTCTCTCTGTAAACAGGTTTGACTCTTGGTTTTTCACTGACTGTGTCAATGTTGGCATTTCATTATCTAGTCTTTCCCTCTATTCCCTCATCCCAGGCTTCCCCTTGCTCACATCAGTTTTCTTTTATGCATCATATTCAAAATTTCATTTCCATGATTTTGCCATACATGCGTATGTGTTTTTTTTTTTTTTTCCAATATCTCACAGTTCTGAACCTGTATGTTTCTAGTTGCAATGAGAGGTCACTGCAGGTGGAAATCTAAACACATTTGAAAAAATGATGATTAATTAAAAAAAAATTACAAATCCCCCCCCCCCCCCCCCCCAACGAATCACAAGACAATCATGATACGTTTTGACCTCTTAGGTCTCCTTCAGGCAAGATACATAAAACTCAGGACAACGAAAAATGAATGAGCAGTCACTTATCTTCATCCAATTCAGCGCAAGATGGACGTTGCATTGTTCAGAAACACGGACTGTATAAATGTTAGTACAACTAAGGTCAGCATAGAAGCAGTGGTTTTCTAGGAACGTTCCTCTCTTACGTCAATTTGGTTTCTTACACTGGTCATCCTCTGTGCCCTGTCATTCACCAACTTTGTCATATTTTTTTGTGGGTCTCACAGAACTGTCCTTAATACAGAAATAACTCGCATTTAAAACTACATTTTCACTCTCTTATGATGAAGATTGCCATTGAATTAGTGCTGAGAGAGAGAGAGAGAGAGAGAGAGAGAGAGCATTAAGTCAGATAAGTGACTATTAATGAACAGTTTAACAACTCATACAGGTACCATGCAGCTTTGGAACTAATGCTTGCACACACAGACGTACTGGACATCAAGCTGCGACCTTCATTCAGCACACACTGCCCCTTCAACTTCCACACAACTCCAGTATTTTGGACATTAGTGCCAGTTGTTTTTTTTTTTTAAATCATCTATGTGACGAAAGATCTGCGTCTATCTGTCTGTGATCTATATCAACCTTCACCGTACATCATCTCGAATTTTACACACAACATGCTGTGGAACTTCAGGGACTCGTGTTTTTTGTTAAAAGGACCAAAAAAAAGGCCTGGCTACACACTATGGGTCTCCAAGGAGTCAGGTCTTGTCTAAAGAACTGTAGCCCTGCCACATGTCGCAAGGGACCCCGATTTATCGGCACATGAACAGTGGAATCAATGGTGGCCAAAGTCCACCAATACACAAGGACATGGCGTAGTGTGCCACCTGGTCTCATTGACGTTGTGTGCTCTCTTGCTGCCATACAGGTACCCCTGACCCCTCCTCTGGGGAGAACGAAGTGGGTAAAGCAGGTCACTTATGGAGATAACGCTGTCAATCATCCAGTCGCAACACAAGAATGGTAGAAAATGGAAACATCTGGAAGACAGTGGATACGGCAAGCAAACCGCTCCAGATCAGGGCAGTAACAGGACACATACAAACCAACAGGCGAGGGCTAGAGTCCACAGAAATGATGGTCAAAGGCAACAGAGAAAGCAAAGAGAGACATGGTAATAGAGGAGTCCAAGAAAGAAGACATGTGAATCCAGAAGGCAGTTCAGCGAGGCCAGCAGAGGTGGTGGTCTACTAGGGGGAACCTGTTCCAAAGAGGTCTCAGCCGGAAGGACATCAGGCACATGGCACCCCTCAGGATCAGCCTCATGCTCACATCTGTATAAGACTTCCTACGCTCAAATTCAAATCTGGTGAAATGTGCATCCACTTTATCAGGTCAAACGAACGGAGAGGCGTGTCCTGAGTTCATGCTAAGCGGAGCCAAACCTGGGCAGACACACATCTGGCACAAGTGTTTAACCCTTTCATAGCCAGCAAACAGCAACCAACTGAAAACCAGCTGTGCAGAGAAGCTACTGTGGGAAGTAGAATTTACATGTGTCTGACCACTTGACCAATCGTTATCATTTACACACCATGCTAAAGATAATACAACACAAATTTTACTCCACTTTCTACTCAAAAATGCGAGGAAGCCTTTTACACACACCAACGAAACTTGAGAGTCAAAACATGCTCAGAATAGTATAAAGCAGGTACTGTGGCATTTAACTGCAGTAGTAGCCAGCTGTGATTCAAGGGCACAGAAGCAGGGATTACTGCATGACGTGGATGACTGGGAGTGCACAGCAGACCTTCCACACAGTGGGAAAACCATCCAGAGAACATCAGGATGTACGGCATGAGACTAGACACAGTGATCCACACACATTCATGGAAAACAAATGATTGAACTCACTGTGCCATTTGCAAACAGAATGGGGGGGAAGCTTACTCACAAGACTGAGCAGAATGCCAGTCTAGCCAGCAAGAGCACCAGAACCTTAAAGGCAATTGCAGATACAGCTGAAAAGAGTTCCAGCTGGATCTGGTAAAGAAGGAACAAAACTCAACTTCATAAGCTAAAGTTCCCTGCTTAGAACAGGTGTCCATAAGCAAGCCATTCGTCTACAAAGGCAACGCCTTGAGATGCCCATCCATCCATGGAGAACAGGTTCCAATCCTGGCAGTGTAAAGAGAGAGAGAGAGAGAGAATGGAAAAAAGATCTGACTGCAGAAGAGCGTCTTAAAGTCATGACCAAGATGCATTCCCCCCCCCCCCCCCCCCACATCTTCCTTTTCTCCCCATGTACTTGCTGTCCAAGTCAAAACAGACCTCATACCACTGCCCAGGAATAAAACTGCCATATCTCAAACTTTTTTTTTTTTTTTTTTACATTTTTGAGATTTTTGGTACACTATAAGAGTGGGCCAAGGGACTTAATGTAGCTAAGTCCCAATCACATCAGCCTAAAATTGCTATAATCAAAATACTTGTACCATAACTGAACTCCTAGTACATCTTGTGATGGGGATGAATAATCAGGTTTCTTTTCGTCTCTTTTAAAATTTGATTTTCAGACTTCCGGCAGTTTATGTTCGGGCAGCAATAGTCATAGAACATCCTGGCTTCTCTGAAAAGCACAGAGTGCATCAATTGCCGCAATACACTGCCTCACCACTGTCCAGTGGCTGTGTGTATGAGGCCTAAAGCACGAAAAGGCATCTTTTGGTGACATGGAAGATTCATTTGACTGCCTGTAACCTCCACATTCTGTTGAAGAGAACGCTAGTTTCAGGCTAAAACAAAGGTTGCTGTATAGTTTTGTTGTCATAGTTTCAGGTTGTTGCTGTATATTTCATTGTATTTACTGATTATTTACTTTATATCTACTGTGTAATTTGAAAAGAACATTTCAGTATTAATGACTACACGACTTCACACACTCGCAAAGCAAAAGAAAGAATTTCTCAGTTAATAACCAAATGTAATTAGTTTATCTAAACGAGTCAAAGAATATGAAGTATTCTTTCTCCGTTACACTGACAGTAACAACGTTTTCCTTGGCTCTAGTTGCTACATGAGGCGACTGCAGGCGGAAATCTAAACAAATCTGAAAAATTATTGATAAAGCTTTGCCCCTAAACACAGACAAACGAATCACAAGACAAAACACGACACATTTCGACCTCCTAGGTCTTCTTAGGCAAGAAACACAACACTCAGGGCAACAAAAATGAAACGAGCAATCACTTATCTTCATCCAGTTTGGCGCAAGAGTGTTGTGTATCATGCCTGAAGAAGACCTAAGAGGTCGAAGTGCGTCATGTTTTGCCTTTTTTTTTCTCCTGCATATGCAGGCTGATTGCTCCTGCGGACACGCCCTGTATAGACAGGCAAAGATTAATCTCATCTACCCAACAAAGGGAGTGGAGTTTGTGTGTATGACCATTTTTTTTTTATACCACATTAAGGCAGCCACACTCCAACTTCGGTGAAGGGCGTGCTATATGTAACATGTCATCCATACCAAAGGCCAAACTGGCTTTCTCTCCAAAAGTTGGTAATGGGATTATACGTATGCGCAAGATGTTATGCGTGCATTCACACACGGAACTCGGTTTATAGTCTCATTCGAATGACTGTATGGGAAATGGAGTCAGAACCAATGTTAACTCCGAGGGAAAAATCCCCCTGTGCCGAAACGGCCTGGCGGAGATTCAAACCTGCAACCCCTGGATCACCAAGATTACGAGTCTGGTGCTCTACCACTGTGATTCGTTTGTCTACGTTTTTCGGCTGAGCCTTATCAATAACTTTTTTTTTTTTTTTTAGATTTTTTTTTTTTTTTTTTAATTTTTTTTTTTTTTTTTTTTTTTGCTGTCCCAATCTCTGCACGACTTCAGAGGCAGTGCACCCACGCCGCTCATTCCGACACCCCGTCCACAGCCACAGCCCGGTCGGCCCCGCCGAAGCCCCGGCACCGGCAATCCACAGGGAGCGGTCAACGTCAAGTCGTCGAGAGGCAACCCCACCGGAGGAGACACTGCACTGCTGCCGAGTCACTTCGGCGGTGTTCAGTGGCGCCTGTTCTGATCTAACATACGCAGGACACCACCTACTAAGCCCCCTACTGACGACAATAATTGCTTAGTCGCGGAGCCGGCGTGAGTGAGCTCTCCCTCCGGAGGGCGCCACCATGTCCGTCCAACGACAGCCCCCATGGGACCCACCGATACCGGTGACCCCGATGGAACCAAACCAAGGCCACAGACGTGGAGAGGACATCGAAACTGAGGTCACCATGAGAGCAGGGCATGAAGGGCCACAGAACTTGAGACATTTTTTTAAATGCTGACGATGAGAATGAGGATGATTAAGATGATGCTACGGATTTCCATTTCGGTCTGAGACTACATGACAGGGCTGTACTCTACGCTTCCTTTCATAATATATCCCGGCGTCAACCAGGCCCGAGAGATACAGGCACCTGCAGTGTTGGTCAGGAAATTTGAGCAACACTCTCAGAAACGCATCCATTAGTGGATGAAACTCGACTGTATGGTCCCAGTCTTCCCAACTGAGCCCGTAGCAAACTCAACTCTGGGTAGGAGCTGGTCGGGGCAGAAAAACCCACATGACTTCTGATGGGATTCGAACCCACGACCTCCCAGCCGGGAGTCGGCGACGCTAACCACTTCGCCACGGCGGCTGGTCTTTTTTTTTTTTTTTTTTTTTTTTTTTTAGATTTTCTTTGGCACTGAACACACACACAAAAAAACTTTCATAACTTCACAACAATTTCTTTCATTTTCTAATACACGATATTGCTAAAAGCACACATATACTTATTTGATGTATTTTTGTCTTAAAAGGGCAACTATATTACACAGACATTTGTTTGTGATTGGAAAAAAAAACATGAAAGGCAGCAGGAAAATCCTGAAAAGCAACTGAATATACAAATATGACTTTATTCATTGATTTATCTACCCAGCTAGCCATCTAGTCAAATACCAACTATTCTCATCATTATAAAAACATATGACTTTTGTAACATATGCATGCATGCACTTTAAAAACACATAAATTTAAAACAACAACATCTTTGAATGAACCCAATATACATTCTGCAAGCCCCTTTGCCTTCACCACTTCACACTGCCACGTCAAGAACTGCTCCATTGGACACACACATACAAGGATTTCACATGAACCTTGTAATTGTAATACTGATGCATAATTATTTTACATTAACCTTTCCCCAACATCGCTTCTCACTGCACACTCTCGATGATGTGGTCACCTATGACCTGCACAATTTACACAGGCTTTACGATGTGGGTCACCTTTGACCCGTGCAATTTGCCTAAGCTTTACTACGTATTTTTACTGTGCATATCCCGCTTTTGACGATGGAGATAGCACATAACCCATACTCGTCAAAGAGTTCTCAAGAGATTATGCCTTACTGGATGATGCAAGTCGCCTACAACCCTTACTCAGTGCTCTCCCATATATCAAATCATCACTCTTTAAAGAACATGCGTCTTTCATGACCCACATTATCGGATGTGCGTAGTTTAAAGGACACAAATGATCATTTCTAAAGAACGGGTATTCATCACCCACATAACTGGATGTGTGCAGTTTAAACAACACAACTGATCATTTCTAAAGAATGGGTCTTTCACGACCCACATAATCAGACATGTGTACTTCAAAGGACACAAATGACCCTCATCTTCCTTTTGACGCTCAAACACCACCATCAGAGCCCAGGTAGCTAAACAGGTTTCTGTCAATTTTTCAAAATGTTAGTACATGATTTCAGTTCATGAAACATAAAATGTTCCAATATCTCCGGATAGTGATAATCCCCAGATTATTTTGCTATGGCAAAGCTTTGACTAGCTCTCAATGTATGGACTGTGGACAGATGCTGAACTCATTCCATCGAGAAAGTTAGAAGTTGAGAGTTTGTCATGTCTCTCATAATTTGACAAGAACATGAGGTCATTTGATCTCTTTTCGGAATTTTCCTATCCAAAAAAATTTGGGGGGGGGGGGGGGGGGGGGGGGGGGGGGGGGGGGGGGGGGGGGGGGGGGGGGGGGGGGGGGGGGGGGGGGGGGGGGGGGGGGGGGGGGGGGGGGGGTACGGGATGGTTCTAAGCACAGGCCTTGTTTCTGTTGTGAAAGAGGTGTTGAATTGATATCTCTTCCAGTCAATTCATCTCATCACATTGTACAAAAGCGCAAAATATGAAGTTACCTACAGCATTTTTTTTCTTCCACGTGTGATTTTGAACAGCTAAAATTTGATTGGTGATAATTGCTATGCTTTACTCATTGCACACAAAAAAGCATAGCAAAATTGAGTTACTTCTGATACTGAATTAATAACTGATTAATTTACAACATTTCTCTTTTATCAGAAAAAAATTGATGTGAAATTACGGAAAAAAAAAAGTTAAATTATAATTTTATTTGTCAAGACCAGCTTAGACTATGCATATATTCAAAAGCTCATTGATAAGAACACGTTCTTACAGATCTGCATTTTGATGGCGTGCCTGCGCGTTGGTAATGTTCACAAAATAATGTAAACTGGGTCCTTAACCCTTTGACTGCTCATAATAGTTTTTTTGTATTCTCAGACACCCTTAATGTCATATACTTCTTCACAAGAATTTCTCAGTAAACTAATAGGGGGAGTGTTCAATCACACTGAGGCTAGCTACCAATCCAATCAATCATGCATCACAAGTGAGACTCAATGCAGCAAATTTGTGCGATGGAAACCTATGGGTGACCCAGTACCCTGCTCCTCTTTTCTTCTCTTCTTCTTGCGTATGCAGGCTGATACTCCTGCGGACACTCCCTGTATAGACAGACAAGGATTAATCCCATCTGCCCAACAAAGGGAGTAGCGTTCTGTATGTATGACCCATTTTTATCCCGCCATTAAGACAGCCTTACTCCAACTTCGGGGAAGATGCATGCTATGTGTAACGTGTCATCCATACTAACGGCCAAACTGGCCTTCTCTTCTGAAAGTTGGCGATGGGATTTGACGTGTGTGCAAGATGTTATTTGTGCGTTCACACACAGAGCCTCCGTTTATAGTCTCATTCAAAGGACTGTGTGTGAAATGGAGTCAGAACCAATGTTAACTCCGAGGGAAAAATACGTCTGTACCGAAACAGCCCGTCGTCGGAAATTTGAACCCGCAACCCTTGGATTACGAGTCCGGCGTTCTACCAACTGAGCTATTCCGGCCCCCGCTCCCCTTGTCAGTCGTGGTCTAACGTTCGCTATGTGCCAGTGGCTGCGTGATCACAGGTCTCATAACGCTGGCACACTCAAAACAGACTTTTCTAACATCAATTGCCATGGAGTCAAGTCTACCGACAGCTGACCGACAGCGCATGTTTATCTGAAACATATGACAAGAGGGCTTGAAGTGTGGTAGCCCAATTGGTGTAGTGTGTGTGTGTGTTTGGTTTGTGTGTGTGTGTGCGCGCGTGTGTGCATGCACGTGTTTTTGTGTGTGTATGTGTGTGTGTGTGTGTGTGTGTGTGTGTGTGTGTGTGTGTGCATGTGTGTGTGTGTGTGTGTGTGTGTATGTGTGAGTAAGCATTTCGTTCACACCCTGGCTATGTGGTGGGCAGCACAATGGAAATACATGGGGTTTTTCATCTCAGTTCTGTCTACGAAATAATGGACTGGTTTGCGTCTTCCTATCTCCGAGCTGTTTCCGCTGCTGACGGGTTGAACAGAAATTCAGCTTCAGCTGCCACATAAAGGAAAGCAACAGGGTAAAAAACTCTGCAGCAGTCAACTGCTTCACAGGAGTTCAGTTCCTGTATGCATTCTGAAATACAAGGTTTAGTAGATTTCTCCAAACTATCAAATTATATTCCATAACTATGGGTGAAAAACATGGTTGTTAAAAATCTGCAGCTTCGTAAAGTGCTGCTATTCAACAACAATCATAACAGCTATGCGCAGAGAAGTTACCACTGTGTTCAAAAGTATTTCATGTTCTGTTTTTGTTTGTTTCATTCCCTTATTTCTCCTGTGACAACACGTCACAAATGTTCACGCAAAGCAAGCGCTGAAGTAAACCACTTAAGAGCACATGCAAACATAAATCACCACGCTCATTTTATTACATTTGCAAATGGATGTTTAACTACTGTGTTCATAACAAATGTCCGAAAAAAAAAAAAGTTTGAATGTTATCACAATACTGTGGTACAAAGATGGTAAAAAGAAAGCCTCTTTGCTTGTCACAAACAATGAAAGTAACAAGACTGGTTTTAACTTGGCAAGTCTTTACTGTCTGTGTTTTTTTTGTAATGTAATATCATTTGCTGAAGATCACTTGATACATAGTAAGTTACCTACACTCACTGGATGTTCTTGGGTTCAGTATCTGCCACATAGTGCACACTTTGATCATAACAATGCTCTCACCAGATACTGAGATAGGGTAGTATTCTCAATAATTACAGTGCCACTGTTCAGTTTTACCTCCAGCTTTTACAGATGAAAACACGTTATTGTCAATTTTCTGTGATTTGAAATACTTCTCATTTTCGTGTCACAAAAAAATGTTCAAACTGCAGATGAACTTGACACACTTTATTACTATGATTAGATACTGTAGGTCACCTCATCAAAACTAAATTAAGTAAGTCAACCTTTTCCACACAAATACATGCCAGTTTTTGAAGTTTTTGACCTCACTTTTCATGCCATCATTGCTTGGATCAGAATCAAGACGGTGCACTGATGCTGGCTACGGACATCATTGCATGCTTTATGCCACATCCGTTAATAAACAACAAAACTAAAAAACAAAAACAAGAAAAGAAAAAAGTGTGTGTGTGTGTGTGTGTGTGTGTGTGTGTGTGTGTGTGTGTGTGCGTGTGCTTGTGCTGTGGGTGTGTGTGTGTGTGTGTGTGTGTGTGTGTGTGTGTGTGTGTGTGTGTGTGTGTGTCAGTGTGTGCTTTATCTAATCTTATCTACTGATGATGTGCATATTGCATAAAAAGTATTGGCCTGTCTCTAAAGTCTTTTCCAAAGGTAGGTCTACACCCTTCCCATCAACCCAGATTCTGACAGGGAGAAAGGCTTGTGTTCCAACTGGAATGAACTGTGCTGACCCCATTTCCTACAACCCCCACTAACGCTAACGCCGGATTTCCTCCCTCTCACGGTTGGCTGGAAATCAAATAATTGTTGCGCCTCCCTCTCTCGCTCCTGCTGCTGGCTCTCTGCCTCGGTCAAGTCTTTCAGCCAGTCCTCAATCATCTTACAGGAGGTCTGGCGGTGCTCTTCCAAGTCCCTCCCGCCAATAATTTTGGGCAGGCGATCAGCCCCGACATGTTTTAACTTTTCTGAATTTCTTGAAATTGGGCACAACCTTGCCTTTCCATCTCATCATGCCCTGGGCGACATCCGACTGGTCTTCGCTTGCAGCAGGATGTCTGTGCCGTCGATGGACCAGGTCTTCAAACTGAACCACCACTGCTGGTGCGTCTATGTTTTTTCTTTCTCAAAACAGGGGTTGACTGGGACCTGGTCTGCGATGGCGGTGCGTGTGGTGAGGAACCCTTCCGGCACAGGATCAGTCAGCACAGAGCCAGCTGGCCTGTCATGGCCGCATGGGGAGATCCTGGCTCTGCAGCAATGTCCGCTTCCCTGGAACACTCAGCGTCGTCCGCCTTGGTGCTGCTGGATTCTTTACTGGATGGTTTGGGTTTGTGAGACGACGACTGGCTTGGAACTCTGTCATTTACTGAATAAACTGAAATCTCTGAATCAGAATCCTCACTTTCAACCTGTTTAGAGTTGTATTCAAATCTGGATACAGCTTTTGGAGGTCGGCTTTTTCCTGGCACGTTTCCCCTCTTAGAGAGCGTTTCTGGAGAAGAAGCTACCTTTCTGGCTTGTTTGTGGTCTTCCAGACGACTGTGAGCTTGCCTTTTCCTGCCATTAGTAATACCAGAATGGCAAGGACTGACGTCTTCTTCGTCACTGTGGTCTCCTTGCCATGCTTCCTGGTCTGGCAATGTTGCAAACTTCCGTGATTCACCAGAAGAAGCTGTCTTATGCTTAGATTCCTTCGCAGGGCAAGCTGCTCCCTGTAACAGCCCAGGTTCTGGAGAATCTATCCTTTGTGGTGATTTTGATGTCTGTGGGGCTATCTTCCTGGGACACTCCTGGGAATGTCAAAGGGATCATCATCATCATCATCATCATCGTTGTCATCACCGAGTTGTTGAAATCTGCGCTTGTTTCTGGATGGGGGAGGCTTTCTGATCTGTACAATGTCATCCTCTTCATCATCAAGAACAAGGATGGGTTTTTTCATGGGTGGTGTCACTTTCCTTCTTCACTGGAGGGGCTGACAGCATCTCAGCATCAGTCACGATTTCTGATTGGTCTGGTGCAGCAGCTGCTCGCAGTCTGTCCGAAGCACATGACTCATCATCTTCCACTTTAACAGCTGGCTTCTTATTGTCTGGCTGAGGCTCTGAGTGAGATTTGTTTGAGTGAAATGATGAATGGGATCTGTAAGCGACCTTGACAGAACAACATCTGCATCTCTCTCACTCTTGACCTTCACAGATTCCTCTGTGCAACTTTCAGACACAGTGAACACTTTCTGCTCTTTGATATCCTGGCTCAGCTCTGATTTTACGGACTTGGCCACCGGTTCGTCTAGCACATCTGCTTCTCTGCTACAGCTGGGGCCTGTGTGGCACTAGCAGGCACCGGAGGCTTTCTGAAGACAGGCTGTGGACGAGTGCTCTGGGTCTGGGAGGCGGGGAGCTGAGAGGACAGGCTGGCGGCCTGAGTCAGGCTCTGGGAAGGCAGGGCCCTGGGACAGGAGGTGAGACACATCCTTGTCTGGGTTGCAGTATGTGTCGGTGGACGCGTACAGGACTGCATAGCCGATCTCTGATTCCTGAACCATGAACTTGCCCTTCGTGGACAGGTAGTTTCTCACCTGAAAGCAGTGTGGACAGACATTAAGATAAACAGCAATGTCTGAAACTAACGGTAAAAGAGACACCCGCATCATAAGCACAACATGTCTGTCAAATCACAACTGATGATATGCAGTTAGCTTCTCACCTGAAAGCAGTGTGGACAGACCTTAAGATAAACAGTAATGTCTGAAACTAACGGTAAAAAAGGGTACCCGCATCATAAGCACAACGTGTCTAAGGTGAGGTAATGTTGCTTATAGCTCAGCCGACCGCAAAGGGCCATATCAGGGCACGTTAAAATCAACTCGCAAGCTGCAAAGGGCCATATCAGGGCTGTTACACGTTAAAATCAACTCGCAAGTCATCAAAAAACTAACAAACAAAAACCAAACAACAAACTTTCACACATGTCTTTAAAATAAATCTTCTAAAAACGCACCAGAAACTTCGTTGAAAATCTTTCTTCCGTAAAATCTTAAATCAGATGAAAAATATTCATCTCTTTCACTTTCAGAAACTCTAAGATCACGTCAGGTGAGACATCTCTGAACAGGGTATGTGCTGTCAAATCATACCTGATATTGCAGCAAACTGGAAATGCCATACTGACTTTAAGCAAAAACTCCTTTCCTTTTCTCTTTTTGATCTCATACAATATTAAAACAGATGTGTGAGTGTACTTTAATGTTGAGGATCAATGTATGCAAGCGCTTCGCATATCTATTGCTTCTCTTTTTGATAAATTCTGTGCCACTGTAATTTCTACCCCAGCCTATATTGCATGACGAGCACTTCGTTTATCTATGGCTTTTTTTTTCTTTTTTTTTTAATGTTCAATGTCACTGTAATTTCTACCCATACTGCAACGCAAGCACTTCGCGTATCTATTGCTAAATCTTTTTGAACTCTTTCATTCCTACTTTTCTATGAACCATTACTTCCTCTTGTTCTTAGATTCCTGTAATACGAGTATTCCCTTCATTCCTGGATTTAGAGAAAAAAAAAAAAGAGAAGTGTAAAGTGAGAAATGCCACGTATGACGTATGCAGCAGCAAAAACCGGCCAGGATAGAGCGGCGACCACTTTCCCATGCTGTAAGGGCGGTCTAGCATCCATTCCATTCATAAACACAGCCACGCGAGCAACTGAACGAATTTGGTACTTAGCTTCGATCTCTTCACTCTTCAGCACAAGGTAGGCAGAGCGAAGAGATTGAAGCTAAGTACCAAATTTGTTCATTTTTTTGTCCTGATTGTTTGTGTCTTGCCTGAAGAAGACCTAAGAGGTTATCATGTTTTGTCTTGTGACTCGTTTGTCCATGTTTCTCTTGGCAGTTTGCTAACATTTACTTAAGATTTGTTAAGATTTCTGCCTGCAGTTGTCTCGCTTTGCACTACACCTGGTAAGCATCAGGATGAAGCAAGGCAATCTGACAGTCTAGCAGACAAAAAGGCCTCTTTCTTCCACAGTAAGACAGGACAGTCAGCTAAGGATTGCATATTTCAAGTCTAAGAGAAAGCGCCCTAGTCTATGTGAGACTGGCCAAGCAACAGGCAGTTCATTACCGAGTTAGAACAGGAAGAGCAAGATGACAATGTCATGGTATCTGAGCTGTCCTGAATGTAAGACAGCCTGGCTGTTTATACACTCTGTTCTGTATTGGACAGGCAAGCTGTTCAGCTGTTCCAAAACCATCATGTGAGATAGTAACTGGAGGTATCCCAGAGGCATGTGTTTGTTCAGAGGGAGAGGGCAGCCCTGGGTGTGTGTGTGTGTGTGTGTGTGTGTGTGTGTGTGTGTGTGTGTGTGTTTGAGTGCACGCATATACAAGTTTTGCTGGTGTGTGCATTAGACTAGAGGGTGTTTGGCACATGCAGTATATAGTGTATGTGTGTGTGTGTGTGTGTGTGTGTGTGTGTGTGTGTGTGTGTGTGTGTGTTGTGTATGTGTGTGCGTGCCTGTGTGAGAATGGGAGAGTGTGGGAAAGGGAAGGGAACTTTATGAATGAACACAGTGTTGGTTTGTGTGAAGTGTAATGTGAGTCATTCACCTTTCACCCCTTACATAAGCTTACATAAGTCACGCAAACACATGATGTTTAAACTGAGTTCATAACCCTTCAGTCTCAAACCCTCTTTTTCCTAAGACATTAAGTGCGTTTGCATTTTGTTAACTTTCCTGTGAGGATTCCTAGTGTATACACATGCAGTGATGCACGCACACACTCCCTCCAGTGTAAAGCAGACAAATGTGCAAAAACTCCTCTCTCTAGCACACACACCCTCCCACTCTGTCTCCTCTCCCTCCCTCTCTCTCACACAGACTCACTCTCTCTCTTCAGGCACACACAAACACTTGCATGCATACAGATGTACACTTATGCATACATGCACACACGCACACTCACTCAGTGACAAACATGCCCACCCTCTCTCTCACACATACAATGATACAAAGCTTTCTCTCTTCTCTCTCTCTCTCTCTCTCTCTTGAGTGTGCATACACTAACATACACACACAGTTCTGTCCTTTGAGTGGGATATCACTGGGAGTCAGATATCGCTGTAGTAGAATGTTGCTACTGAGGTTTGGTTGCTGTGGTGAAATGTCACGTTCAAAGGTATCGCTTAATTAGAAGCCCTTTCCTGGAAGTTGTTTAATACCGTAAGTGGCTTGACAGAGAAGCAACATGGACTATGGAGGTAAAAAAGGACATTGAACAAAGAGTATGGAATCTTTCACTGACAGCAATGGGAACCTTGGATTCTTAATTGTGAACAGAACTAAGTCTTTATAAAATGCATGTCTGAAGTCCACTTTCATGTCAAGATGAAATATCAAAATACACAGAGCTCTATTTGCTATCGCTGAAGTCCATCCACTACACCTAACACAGAAATTCATGAGAAGAACATCACAATCAAACAGACCCCTAAAGAAACCAGCAAAGCATTCAAAAAGAAAATGGAGAAAATAAAAAGTGGAACAAAGAAATACATTACCAGCAAATAAGTAAAAAGAACATGTTATGGAAATCTGTTGCATTATCTTCATCATTTTCGTCAATCAGTATAAAAAAAAAAAAAAGTATCAAAATTCTGTAGCCCTTCATGCCCTGCTCTCATTCTGACCTCAGTTTTGATATTCTCTCTGTATGGTATCTATAGTCTTTGTTTAATTCTGCCAGGGTTGCCAGTATCTGCAAGTTCATGGGTAAGCTGTTGTTGGATGGACACGGTGTGGTGGTGTCCTCTGGGAGAACTCACTCATGCCAGCTCTGCGACTAAGCAATTATTCTTGTCAATAGGAGGCTTAGTAGGTAGCATCCTGTTATATGTCGGGTCAGAACATGCACCACTGAACACCACCAAAGTGACTCAGCAGCAGTGCAGTGTCTCCTCCAGTGGGTTGCATTTCGATGACTTGACACTGACTGCTTCCTATGCATTGTCAGTGCTGGGGCTGCGGCGGGCCAGACCAAGCTGTGGCTGTGGATGGGGGGTTTGGGAGTGAGTAGCTTGGGTGCAATGCCATTGAGGTGACACTCAAGATGGGACAGAAAAAAAAAAAAAAAAAACATATTTCCAGCTAAAGCGCGAAGATCAAAACAAAAATGAAAGGGATGTTTCTTGAATTTCATAAAAACAGACAATATATAAAGGGTAACTTACAGTTCCACTAAAACAAGTTTCATGGTGCAATGACCACAGGCTGAAGATAAAAAACATGAAAAAATACATTTTGAAGCCCTGATGGGTGCTACTAGTTCAAACAAAATCAGGCTTGGTCAAAACAACTGTTAAAAAGTTATATGCTTTGAACCCAACGTTTCCACCCCCAGCAAATTTACGCAAACACTGGTTAAGTCAAAAGAATCTGCTAGTGACAGGCATAGTTGACTGTATGATACATGTAATGATGTATGGGAAAAATCCCATATTATATTTTGATGATTCAAGTGCTGTACCTTTTCGACCCATCCTTTCTGAGCCTGACTGACCAAGTCTCCATGGGCAGGATTCATGACCACAGTGTTGTCCTCCAGGAAAGCTGCCAGGTCGGCATCATGGGGACTGTCACACAAGATGGGCACACCCCCTCCCAGCTCTACCGCCATGTTGATTTTCTGGAACTGTTTTGTCATTCAAAAGTAGAAACTCATTCCAAGAAAAACTGTGGACCTTTGTCGATTCATCTGAAATGACACACCAGGTTCAACCAGTCGTTCAGTCACTGGCGGCAAGTAGTTTTCTGGCACAGGCTTTTTTCTCTGGTATGCCCTTTGAGAAAGCTCACAAAATCACGCACATAGTTGACAGTTACGATAGGCTTTAATGACACTAGTGCACAGACAACTTTGAAAGTTACTGTGATTGATTTCATCACCAGAAATTTGCAGTCCTTTCGCCAGTCGTTTGAAAACGTGTCCTCCAATTTGATAAACCAGTGATCTAACTTCCCTCTTTCCTGTCCCGTCTACACATGATGTGGTTGCAACAAATGGGTCATACAGCACTCTATGCAATGACTTGATTGATCCGAAGCGAACCTCATCGCCTTCGTGTAGGATATGTTCTTTGTTTACTTTCTGATTGTTCACATATGTCCCAAATTTGGACTGATCTTTCAGAACCAGTGATGCTGGTTTGTTGACGTTGGTAACATCATATTGCAAGACTGACAAAGTCGCATGTTTTCGACTCACACTCTGGTCATTTTCGATTGCAATATCGCAGTCTCGTCTACCAATAACATAGTCCTTCCCTGGTAACAATAAAAACTTTCTATTTCCGTCGGCAACAGACTGAAAATACCACATTTTAACTCTAACGTGAGTTTTACATCAGACAACACACAGCCCGAGCAGCTAAGTTCCGCGCTTACAGGTTCAGTAACTCTACGGATATCTATTGCAAGAACAAGGCTGTATTTCCGGTTCCGATGTGATGAAATTAGAAAACTTCGGACACATCAGCAGATGAGCACAACTTTACCTGTCTGCTTCATTCAAAGGCCGAAACATTAGAGTTTTATCCACAGTAATAGTTTGCTGACGATCAGTCGCCAAGTCCACATTCCTTCACAAAGTTTTAAACGGTATAGTTTGATGCGTGTGTGTGTGTGAAAACGTGGTCTTAATAAGTCAAGTGATGTCTTGGTTAGTTTACTGTTTAGAAGCCCTTTGTTTCAAGGTTTCTGTCGATCTCGATTCGTGCTCTCTCGAGGAGAAGCAACTCCGTATGACAGTGCCAGTCGGCGACTTTGACACAAACTGGTACTTCTTAACCAGAACTGTTTACAATCGTGATCACATGAAATGATAAAGGATGTGAGCGGTAGTGGTATTCCAGACTGTAGCGGCGGTGAAAGTATGGTAAAGTGAACATGTTTATAAAAGCTTACGCTAACAAAACTGTAAACAAGTTCGGGTAAGTCTAGCTCCAATTAGAAAACCAGACACTGAGTAACTTTTATTCAAGACTGGCACAGATCTTTAAACTTGAAAAAGTCAGACAAATACAAAGATGAACAATCTAATAGTGGGGCAAAACAAACGCATTTATAAGAAACAACCCGTCGGTCATCACAGTAATGACTTGGCAAAGATTTGAACTTAAGGGAGGGAGGGGGGAAGGGGGTTAAAAATGAAGAAACATGAAAGAGAAAATTAAGAAAATATATTATAGATCTATATGAAAACTCACACTGGCTGCATGAGGGAATCATCGTAATCCCTCTTGAAGGCAGATCTATTTGTATTGCCTGCTCCTAGACTTTTGTATTGCCTGCTCCTAGACCCTTTCATCCACTGGATCGGACTCATCAGGGAGACACAGCTGACTGTGTCTGTCTGTGCTCCCGGCGTCAAATAGAGACACACCACAACCAGACTACCATAATAGTTCTATGGTGTTCTCACCACCAAGGGTTCAAAAAAGGATCCAATAGCGCCCCAAAGCAGCCAGCGAAGGGTAGTAAATGAAACAAAATGAAAGTGTGGGGGAGGAAAAATGTTGCTGAAAAACTATAGACATTATGCAAACAGTATACCTTAGGGGACAATCTTTGAGCCTATGCCTGAGGATCCACCCAAGGATGCAAGGGGGATCAAAAGACAAACACCAAAGATGGACAGAAACAACAAATAACCTTGATTTCAACAAATACAAACGTGCAAAACAGTCTCATGGATTTTCCACAGATACGTTGTCTTGAGATGTCACAAACAATACACATGAAATATGAAAAAAAAAAAAAAAAAAAGGAAAAAAATACCCCCCAGATGGCTTTGAGCAAGAGTGCTGTGCGCCATCTGGGAAGTATTGTTTTGATGCTGTGAGTAATATCTGATGGAGATAATGGCAGAAATTTACTTGTCTGTTTTGTATTGTGTCTGAAACATGTTGAACCTTTTTGTTTGTTTATTTGTACTATTGTAGCTTGCCTTTGCATAATTATAGTGATATCTAGATGAACTTATGAAACTGGGATACTACTCTGCAATGAAAGAGAACATTGTACTTATTTATGTCCAGATTGCACCAAATTTTATGAAAAAAGAAAAAATCCAGTGGATGGAAACAGAACTTACTGTTTTTGTGCCTGTCACTAGTGTTATGCAGATAAACAGGGCCCCAAGTGCCCATCTTCTCCTTCTTCTATCAAATATGAAGTTACATAAAAAAAAAATAACAGTCTGAAAAATAGTGGAATGCTTATGACAAGGAAATATTCACTGCAGTGACATTCAGATTCAGTGTTACATTTACAGATCGATCTGACCATCTCAGATGCATAGCTGCTGTATGCTTCTGATTGAAAATGTGGGTCAGGCTCCAGTAAAGTCTATAAAATAAAATTTAGCAGTCACTGGACCCTTGAAATCCTGCATTGGTCACAGATCACTTACACGTTTAGTGAAAAAACTTTTTTTGAAAAACCAGTCTATTGAATGAGATTTGACTGAGAGATTCTGTTTGTTTTTTAAACATGATATCAAATATAGGTAGCCTTGTGTGCAATGCATCTAATGGTTTTAGAAAAAAAAGAGAAACATAATGCTACAAATGAGTTGATTAGTAATTTGCCAATGAAATGTCTGCTTTCTTCATTTCGAACCTTCAGTATTATACCCAGAATGATTTTGAAACTCTCTCTAAAAATTCTGTCTGTGTCGCATGCACACACGCATGCACATACGCATGCACGCGCACGCGCTCTCTCTCTCTCTCTCTCTTCTCTCTCTGCTGTGAGTAACATCTCTCTCTCTCTCTCTCTCTCTCTCTCTCTCTCTCTCTCTCTCTCCTCTCCTCCCCCTCCCTCCCTCTCTCCCTCTCTCATCTCTCTGCCCTTGTGTGATTATTTCTCTCTCTCTCTCTCTCTCACACACACACACACACACACAACACTAACACTAACACTAACACAACTCACAGATGCACACACTTGTGCGCACACAAACAATGAGAGCAAATTTTGTAAGGAAAAAAAAGACGTACTCAATCTTTTTGAAAAAAAGTAAAATTGAATGGACTGCAGAAAAAAGACCTTTTAGAAACAGAAAATGGGGGATCTGGTATTATGTTGTAGTTCTGTTCTGAGGTTCAAGTCGCTGTTTTTATTGCAATTACAAACACCTGCACTGTACCATGGTGTATTCTTTCACTGCAGCATGATGTATTCATTCACTGTAGCATGGTGTCTTCATTCACTGCAGCATGGTGTCTTCATTTTACTGCAGCATTGTGTATTCATTCACTGCAGCATGGTGTATTCATTCACTGCAGCGTGGTGTCTTCATTCACTGCAGTATGGTGTATTCATTCACTGCAGCGTGGTGTATTCATTTCACTGCAGCATGGTGTATTCATTGACTGCAGCATGGTGTACTCATTGACTGCAGCATGGTGTACTCATTGACTTCAGTATGGTGTATTCATTCACTGCAGTATGGTGTATTCATTCACTGCAGCATGGTGTATTCATTCACTGCAGCATGGTGTATTCATTCACTGTAGCATGGTGTATTCATTCACTGCAGCATGGTGTATTCATTGACTGCAGCATGGTGTATTCATTGACTGCAGCATGGTGTATTCATTGACTGCACACACTGGTGTGTATTCATTGACTGCAGCATGGTTTATTCATTGACTGCAGCATGGTGTATTCATTGACTGCAGCATGGTGTCTTCATTGACGGCAGCATGGTGTCTTCATTGACGGCAGCATGGTGTATTCATTGATGGCAGCTTGGTGTCTTCATTCACGGCAGCATGGTGTATTCATTTACTGCAGCATGGTGTCTTCATTTAATGCAGTATGGTGTATTCATTGACTGCAGCACGGTGTATTCATTGACTGCAGCATGGTGTATCCATTGATGGCAGCATGGTGTCTTCATTCACTGCAGCTTAGTGTATTCATTTACTGCAGCATGGTGTATTCATTCACTGCAGTATGGTGTATTTATTCACTCAGCTTGGTGTATTCATTCACTGCAGCATGGTGTGTTTGTTCATTGTAGCATGGTGTATTCATTCACTGCAGCATGGTGTATTCATTCACTGCAGCATGGTGTCTTCATTCACTGCAGCATGGTGTATTCATTCACTGCAGCATGGTGTATTCATTCACTGCAGCATGGTGTCTTCATTCACTGCAGCATGGTGTATTCATTCACTGCAGCATGGTGTATTCATTGATTGCAGCATGGTGTATTCATTCATGACAGCATGGTGTCTTCATTTAATGCAGTATCGTGTATTCATTCACTGCAGCATGGTGTATTCATTCACTGCAGCATGGTGTATTCATTCACTGTAGTATGGTGTATTCAGTGACTGCAGCATGGTGTATTCATTCGCTACAGTATGGTGTATTCATTCACTGCAGCATGATGTCTTCATTCACTGTAGTATGGTGTATTCAGTGACTGCAGCATGGTGTATTCATTCGCTACAGTATGGTGTATTCATTCACTGTAGCATGGTGTCTTCATTCACTGCAGAATGGTGTATTGACTGCAGCATGGTGTATTAATTTGCTGCAGCATGGTGTATTCATTCAATGCAGCAGCATGGTGTCTTAATTCAATGCAGTATGGTGTATTCATTCACTGCAGCATGTGTCTTCATTCACTGCAGCATGGTGTATTCATTCATACTTTTTCATAAGAATCAGGAATTAATCATACCTCCAGCAGGAATTTTCAGGAGGTAAGCATAAAACGGAAACACATTTTTTTTTTCCTTGAAGAAAGTTTTGCTTGCTTTGTCATTGGTGCATACTTGCACTCTCAGACAAGTGTGAGTTTCCAACAAGCTTGAAGCATTCTGACAGAGGGTACTGTCATGCCACTGGATACAGTTGTTTACGGGAAAGGTGCAAACGCCACGCAGTTCTCATTGAATCTTGCGTTCAATAATGGTTCATGACTGTCCGTTTTGTGGCTTGTGGCACAAAACAGAAACAAGTCTTTCAAAAAGTCTTTGTTTATAGCGCATACCTCCGCTGAGTTATGACAAGACCTTTGTGAAGTGATATACATGTATTCTTACCATTTTTGTACTCTTTTTTTTCCCCACATGATTTTTTTTTAGCTCTGAAGAGTAAAATTTCCCCTTTTTTTATATGATCTGAAACACTGGCATTTAGAGATCCTCTGTCAAAAAGAAGAAGAAAAAAAAGAAAGAAGAAGAAGAAGAAGAAGAAGAAGAAGAAGAAGAAGAAGAAGAAGAATGAAAAAAAAGGAGGGGAAGGGACTTGCTGTAAAATAAGCAGAACTAATGAACCAGTTTAAAAGTGCTATGCTTCAGTTGAGGTCCTCCACAGGAGAGATGCATCCTGCATTGTTCCTTACAGCGGTGTTTTCTTTTTCAGTTTCACTCTTTCACTTCAGCTGGTTGCCCAGGGGCTGAGAGGAAGTGGATAGCTAGTGACTTTCTTTTCTTTCTTTCTGCGTATGCAGGCTGATGCTCCTGCGGACACTGCCTGTTTGTATATACAGGCAGTGGAGTTTTGTGTGTATGACCGTTTTTTATCCCGCCATTAAGACAGCCATACTCCATCTTCGGGGAAGGTGCATGTGTAACGTGTCATCCATACTAACAGCCAAACTGGCCTTCTCTTCCAAAAGTTGATGATGCCATTTTACGTGTGTGCAAGATGCCATGCCGTGCGTGCGTTCACACACGGAACCTCGTTTATAGTCTCATTTGAAGGACTGTATGGGGAATGGAGTAAGGACCAATGTAGACTCCGAGGGAAAATCCCTCTGTACTGAAATTCGAACCCGCAACCCCAGGATCACGAGTCCGGCACTCTGCCAACTGAGCTATTCCAGCCCCCGATAGCTAGTGACAAGTTTTTGCTCTGCATACTCTTCAAATGTTCTTCCATACTTTCTTCATGTAAATTT
>JADBJO010002475.1:210559-255559 GCA_016801955.1 Conus betulinus
GTTGACTGAAGACTTCGACATGAACATGCTACGGGCGTGGACATAGAAAGGAAATCAAGGCTGTGGTCCCAGCCAGAGCATAAGGGCATAAGGGGCTTCAGACTTTGAGGTTTATATGATGAACCCAATGATGCTGTTGTAGTGGAGGTCCATTTGGCATCATGTTTTGTCTGGGACTTCATGACCAGAGTGTATTCTACATCCCCGTCATGCATTCTGCACTTAATGATAATAACAATAATGAATACTTATATAGCGCCTATTCTCGGCTAGAGACCAAGCTCTAAGCGCTTTACAATCCACACTCGTTTACACAATGGGCTGCCTACCTGGGTAGTGCCGACTGAAGAGCTGCCAGCTGGCGCTTCATTCAGTCGTTTCCCGTGTCATCCAGTCAGTATCGTTCAATATCGATCACTCATTTTTTTTCCTTCCTTCATTTCTTTCCATTTTTCTCACTCGGGATGTGCATGCTATGTGTAACGTGTCATCCATAACATTACTTCCTTGTAATGAGGCTTGAGAGACGCACGCAACTGCAATGTGGACCAGGACATGCGAGCAAAATCTTCAGAGAGTAAGTGGATGAACTTGCCTGTGTAGTTCCAGTTCTCCCATTGGAGCTCATAGCTCACTTTATAAAAAAAAGAAAAAATTCAGGTTAGAGAAGTCCCTTCAGTTGTATGAATTGCCTCTGATAGGACTTGAACTCGCCACCTTCCAAACTGCAAGCCACACCGCTAATCATTAGCACCATGGTGGCTGCTTGTAGAACCACCTGGACCTGCAGTGCTTCCTCTTTAATAATACACACAGCTTATCTGTTGAAGGCCTCAGGCTTTCTTCGTCAAAAAGTAAAACAGAGGTTCCGAAAGTGATATGGTGTGTGTGTGTGTGTGTGCATGTGTGTGTGTGTGTGTGTGTGGGCCTGCCTAGCATTAAGATTTGCTTATAGTTCTGTCTGTCTTTCAATCTTCCAGCCTGAGATACTAAAGAAAAAGAAAAGAAAAAAAAAAAAGAAGAAAAAGAAGTAACCCTGTGATCTTGCAGAATGTGACAAGTACAAATAATAAATTTCTTTGGGGATGTTCTGAAGATTTGCAACAGAAACAAAAAGAAATCATTAATGTTTCAGTCCTTGGCTGTCTTTGAAACTGATGACATCAAAAGTCATCAGTCCTGAAGACTGTCTGTGATGACATCAGAAGTCATCAGTCCTGAAGACTGTGATGACATCAGAAGTCATCAGCCCTGAAGACTGTCTGTGATGACATCAGAAGTCATCAGTCCTGAAGACTGTCTGTGGTGACATCAAAAGTCATCAGTCCTGAAGACTGTGATGACATCAGATGTCATCAGTCCTGAAGACTGTCTGTGATGACATCAGAAGTCATCAGTCCTGAAAGACTGTGATGACATCAGAAGTCATCAGTCCTGAAGACTGTCTGTGATGACATCAGAAGTCATCAGTCCTGAAGACTGTCTGTGATGACATCAGAAGTCATCAGTCCTGAAGACTGTGATGACATCAGAAGTCATCAGTCCTGAAGAGACTGTCTGTGATGACATCAGAAGTCATCAGTCCTGAAGACTGTCTGTGATGACATCAGATGTCATCAGTCCTGAAGACTGTCTGTGATGACATCAGATGTCATCAGTCCTGAAGACTGTCTGTGATGACATCAAATGTCATCAGTCCTGAAGACTGTCTGTGATGACATCAAAGTCATCAGTCCTGAAGACTGTCTGTGATGACATCAGATGTCATTGGTCCTGAAGACTGGGATGTAATCAAAATTCGTCAGTTGTGATCAGTAGATCAGTCTACCACAGAAACGTCAACGATTTCTTTTTCTCTCTCTTTTTTTTTTTCCCCCTATTGCAAATCTTCAGAACATTGTCAAAGAAAGTTGTCATTTGTGAAAAAGAAGATCAGCAGTCAAGAATCGTTGTTGTGACGCAACAGTTTTAATCCACACTGTGTCAGTGGACCTGGCGTGGTTTTTGCCCATTCTCTTGGACTCGCAGGAGTTGCAGTCATGTGACACTGGTGGCAGGGAGACTGGCATCAAAGAGTGGCATGACACTGATTCTGAATCAGACGTCAGTGATGAAAAGTAAGGCCAGGTGGGAAAACTCATGGGCATTTTAGCTCTGAAAACAAAAAAAACACGTTGGTGGTTGCCCATCAGAACTACCTGTCAAAGTGCTTGGGCAAAAAAAAAAAAAAAAATCAAATAAAAACTTTGCTAAAGGACAGTGGATTCATCAATTGATGGTAACACACAAAACTGTCGAACATTTTATCAGATTCCAAAAAAATCACTATTACAAGTAAGGTGTCTGACTATCACCTCACTGAAAGCTTTGCAGACTGGTGTTTTTGTAAAGTAGTCAAGTTTAGTTTTCTCCTGGTCCTGTTCTTTTGGTTTTCTAATGTTATCCGCATATGGCTCAACTCCTTCGTAATCATTTTCACAAAACAATCATTGTCATATTCATAAAATATCAAATGAATCACTTGTGACTTTGTTTCATCTTTGTTAGCATTCAGACATAGTTTATCCAAAAATCCTATCTTGGTTAGCACAAGCAAGAAGTGAACCCAAGGAGTTGATTTGTGAAAATGCTGTTGTATTCATATTGCAGAAAACATTCAGTGTTCTGCTGAAAATTAGGAATCTACTTCCTAAGGGATGCTTTGAGTGTGTGTATGTTTGTGTGTGCGTGTGTGTGTGTGTGTGTGTGTGTGTGTGTGTGTGTGTGTGTGTGTGTGTGTGTGTGTGTGTGTGTGCAGAAATCATTGTATTTACAGTTATTATCTTCATTGTCTTCTTCATTCTAACTAGAATCGTTAATGCTGGTGTTGTTCATAACTTTTATTTTTAACGTCAAATCATACGCGGCATGGTGCCATGATGGTCACACAGAGAGCCAGGGCAAAGGTGAACCACCCCGTGTGCCCGCCAATGTTCTTGGGGACGATCCAAACGCAGAAGAAGGAGGAGAAGAAACTGGCCAAGCAGAACATACCTCAGCGAGCGAGCTCGGCCAAAAAGGTGGCCTTCTTCAGCCACCTGCAACAGTACGACCCTGAGCTCAAGATCATCAGTGAACTGCCGTGAGTTTGGTCGTTGATTATTTGGGGGGTGACAACTGTCCACCTGTCGGTGGACTTCAGCAAACTCATTGGCCTCAGGGGTGGTTGGGGGACTGTGGGTAAATGGGTGAGAAGACAGAGTGTGAGGGGGGAGGGGGGGGGGGGGGGGGGGGGGGGGGGGGGGGGGGGGGGATGGGTGTAACTGTGTGTAAACTGGTTGAGAAGACAGAGTGAGGAGAGAGAGGAGGAGGGGGTGGGGGATATGTGTGAGTTTCTTTGGCAAGCAAGGACTTCGGTAGCGTGTTCATTCTTGATTAGTCTGAACTCAAAGTGAAGACTTCGACTGTCTTGGCTCTCTTTTCTCTTGCAGAAACCAAGAAAGATTCATTCCACAGTAAAATGTCAGTCTGTTTTTACCAGAAACTGGAAAAAGAAAGCCAAGAGTGTGGTACCAGAGCTCAAGAAAAAAAAAGTTCATGGTTATTTTGAAAAAAAAAAATGGAAGCATATAGTGTGTGTAGATTACAAAGGGCAGCTTTTATGTTTGTATGCTGTTAGGTCACAGAGTGCCATGCGAAGCATTAAAAGATATAGTTTGACCAGCAGAAAGGAAGGTTCAGTGCCAGGGTGATCTCCCGCCCTGCAGACTGACCCTACCATCCCCGGTCCCCTATCGACACACAGTCCATGACCAGGTCAGAATGTGGGTGGTGGCCCCTAGACCATGCTGCCTCGGTGAAGACCACCAGGCAGACCTTCACTTTGATGCCTGGTCATGGAGGGACTGTTCTGTGGGATTAGTGTTGACCTTTTGTTCATGGAGAGTTTTGTACACTGATCAAAGAGACTGCTTATGAAGATAGAACTGTCCCTGTGGGATGGACATAGTGTTCTGCAGGTTATGGGTGATGCTTACTGATAAGAGCTATGTCGGTTGATGATGGAGATTGATGATGATCATGTCTTTAACCTCAGTCAGACCCCAACTCTTGCCTTCACTCTCCTGCCTGATGGGGTGTGCTGATCAGGGAGTGTAGTGGAGAGTCTTTGAGGGAGTGTTGTCAAGGTTGACGAAAGTGCTTGTTTATTGTAGCATCCCATATCTTAATGATTCATTGTTTTTGATGTATTCGTTTTTTATGTATTGACTGAGCTTTTTATATTGTTCTTATCCCTTGTCTTTCCTGTAAGTTTTTGCTCATATGCTCAATGTTCTGAGAAACTATTTGACTTGAAGTGTTTATCGATCTTATGCTTTGTAAATGCGTGATGGAAAATCAGCATGGGAACTATATTGCAGTGATTTAGCTGATTGGAACCAAAGTTAACAAGTCAGCATTAACGAGTCAGCATTCTGATCTGTCTTTGGTAGTCTGGCTAACCACACAGAGCTCTGTCGCTGGTGTCAGGAACTGAAAGTAAGCCGAAGAAGACAAAGGCTATCAATAGCTGTTAACACACTGTCAAATTCGTCACTGCCTGTGATAGAAGGAAAATAAGTGACGGGGGGATAAATGGGACAATAATTAAAAAAAAAAAAAAACAGGTGTAAGTTATACAGGTTTCTTTAGAGCCGAGGCAAAAAAGAATGATCAACTACTCTAAAAACAGCTATTTTCAAAGTAACCCTTCTCCAACTAGATAAACATTTGTGTGTATTGAGACTGAAGACCTGAATACATGTATATCGATGTGTGCTGTACTTTGGACAGAGTTGTGCTGATGAATTAGTTAGCACTCAGTCCATTCTCATCTCTAGTGCTTTACCATAGCTCAACTATATGTTTCTGAAGTTTTAAACCTGTGTCTGACAAGTTTCCTTGCACTGCAAAGATTTACGGATCTTACAAATGAAAAACTGAACTACCTGCTCGGGCTCACAATGTAAGTTTGGTCTCTGGTCGAATAAATGGGTCTGCTATCATCATTCTATGCACATCTTGAGTATAAGCTCATGATTGGAATTGTTGGTTGGTTTGTTTAATCTTTTTTTTTTCTTATATCCAGTGCCACAAAAAAGCCCAAATGTCTGGAATAACACTGAATGAAATCCTTGGATAGGGGAAAGGCGGGAACAGATAAAAACCGTGGGTGTGATTGTTCTAAGAAATCCTCAGAGAGGCTATTTTTGGTATGCTGGCAATGTTCTGGGATGCTCATGGCATTTTTCTCTGAGGCTTGCAGACCTGCTGTGGGACTTGCGGTCCTCCATTGACATCAGTTTTCGGCAAACTGACTGCTGAGGCAAGCCATACTTAGGATGGCTGCAGGGCTGTGTGTTCAGTGCATTGCGCGGGCAGTGCACTGCCAAAGATGTTTCAACATTTCAGACTGAACTGTGCAGGTCTGTGCATTATATCGACGTGGCGTGTCTCCATTTTGACAGATTAATATGAGAGTTTGAAACTGGACCAGAATCGTCGGCTTTCTCTGGGAAATGCGCCCTTCTCAACAGCTTACAAACAGAATGTTTGATGTCATGCGTTTTTCATTGCTGCATCATCAGTACTGAATGAATTGTTTCAAGGGGATTTCACTCGTATACACATTTACACATACACACACACACACACACACACACGCACACAGCTCTCATTGTTGAGTATGTCCACAAAAAAATGTCAAACCAGATTATATTGTCTTCACAAGCTGCGATCATTTCATGTGAATACTGACATTCTTCGGACATTTTATTCATGCTTCTTGGAATCTGTTTTAACTTTCTCATTTATGTGTTGGTATGGTGGGTTGACTGTGAAGAGTAGAAATGTGCTTGAGAAAGTGGTGAACGTGGGAGGAAAAATCGTTGGTGTGAGGAATCCTACAAAAAGTCTGAGTGAGCTGTACAGGTGCCGTGTTGTTTGTAAAGCGTTGAAATTGCGTGTAGCAGCAGACCCAAGTTCTTGCAAATCAGTATGACCTTCTTCAGTCAGGATCAAGATATCGTTCATTTTAAATGCAGAAGTGTCAGATTTAAACAAAGTTTTATTCCCCTGTCCATGTTTGATTTTATGACCACTCAGATCACTTAATTGGGTCCAACTCCTGAAAAGGAAAGTGTATGTCATATGTGAGAAAATGGGTAATGTGTGGACTGTAATTTCAACACTGTCAAGACATTGAGTTCTGTTTCTTGCTTTTTTTTGTTGTTTTTTTTTCAACCATTTTAGTCGTACATTCTGGATGCAAAACCTCAGTTTGTGTGAAAAATTTGTTTACCTGGTTTTTCGAATTGACTGTCTTGAAATCGGTAACACAAACTGACCAAGCAAACAACAGTAATGATAGCCATTAACCTAAAAGGGGCTTTGTGTTTGTGCAGCATGCGTAAGTCCCAAGTGTGCCTGTTACATGATGACATAGTTGAAATTCTGAAATCTCTCAGAGACAGGCACTGCCTGTTCGTAACAAATTCTGAAGTGAACATTAGCACAGCCTGAGGAATCAGGACTCCGTTCCACCCAGGTGAACTCTGAGTTTCCCAGGTGATGCTTCTAAAAACAGAGAGCTGCAGGCTTGATGTGTACCTGGTGGTGTGACTGTGGCACTGGCAGGTTGTGCAGGTGGGCCAGGTGATCCCTGAGTGTTCCCCTGTGATGCACCATGCTCAGAGTTCGTTTTGCAATGGGATGTGTGTACCTGCTGGTGTGTCTGTGGCAGGGTGTGGAGGTACCCGGAGGCAGGCCACTTGCGGGGCCAACACCCTGATGTGAAAGTGTGTTGTGTTCATTGGACTGCAGGGTTCAACACTGTACCAAGACATTGTGAGTTCAGGTGCGGGCATTTTTTTTGATTTTTTTTTTCAGTGTTGTTAGTGTACAGGGTGTGGATGCAAAACTCTGTGTGGGCATTTACCCTGATTGTTACTGGTGTTGTTTCGCATTCACTGGAGGTACAAATCGGTACACAAACTGCATTCAAAACAGAACAGTAATGCCTGCCATTATACCTAACACTCTGGTGGGCTGTTGTGCATTTGCGCAAGTTGTGCCTGTGTACATGATGACATAGTTGGTATTCTGAAATCTCAAGACGGGCAATGGCCTGTTTGTTCGTAACAAATTCTGTCTGGAGCACAGCCTGTGGAACCCCCCCCCCCCCCCCCCCCACCCCCCCCCCCACCCCCTCTGAGTGTTCCCTGTCCCCCTATGCCAGAGAGCACACACAGGCTTGACACTTTTCCTTTGTCCTGCCCCCCCTCCACCCTTTTCAGGGTTGCAGGTGCCCCAGGTGATCCCTTCCTCTTTGTCCTGTCCCCCCCTCCTCAGAGGGCTGCAGGTCTTTGTCCTGCCCCCCCCCCCACCCTTTTCTCTTTGGCAGGGTGTGGAGGTACCTCCCCCTTTTCTCTTTGCCAGGTCCCCCCCCCCCCTCCCCCTTTTGTAGCTTGTGTTGTGTCCCCCCCCCCTCCACCCTTTTTCTCTTTGTCCTTTCCCCCCTCCACCCTTTCACCTCCAGATCCTTTTCCCCTGGGCCTGCAGTTTTGACTACACTCTTGCCCTGTCCAGTTGTCGGGCCCTGCACTGCTTGCCCTGCCCCCCTCCACCCTTTTCTCTTTGCTTTGTCCCCCCCCCCCCCTTTTCTCTTTGTCCTGCTCCCCCTCCACCCTTTTCTCTTTGCTCTGTCCTGCCCCCCCTCCACCCTTTTCTCTTTTTGCCCTGTCCCCCCTCCACCCCCTTTTTGTCTTTGCCCTGTCACCCCCCCC
Organism: Conus betulinus; assembly: GCA_016801955.1. Classification (NCBI taxonomy): domain Eukaryota; kingdom Metazoa; phylum Mollusca; class Gastropoda; order Neogastropoda; family Conidae; genus Conus; species Conus betulinus. Next base: position 218,362 of record JADBJO010002475.1, read on the forward strand.
CCCCCCCCCCCCTTCAAATGAAAATAATTCCTTTAGAGATAAAATCTGCTTTTTAAGAGTTATGACTATTAACAATTACTGATGAAGTCAAACTTCAGGTCTTTCATGGAAAAGAGGGTTTGAGGGGGAACTTAATAATATTTTGTTCCCTGCCACCAACGCGGATTCAAACCAGATGAATTAAGTAATCATGTGATTTAGTGGCACCCAACAATTCATCAGCAAAGTCATTCCCTTAGTGCCAGATTTAGCCAGTGAGCTGACTGTACATGCTGGAAGCAAAGGAGGTAATTGTATTTTTGTCTAAGCACAAGCTAACAGAAATTAAAGTCAGCGATGCATCTTGGTGTGTAAAATCTCTGGTTGAACTGTTGTTTAAAGTGACAGAAAATCGACATTGAATTCAGAGATAAATCCAGAGGGAGTTGAGATCATGTTTGAAATGATGGAAATCAGCGTCAGATTTGGAGATGCTTCAGGGCAGAGTTGAACTCGACTTCCAACTGATGGAAAGTGAACGTCAGGTTCAGAGGTTAATCAGGAGAGAGTTGAACTCTTCTTTCGAAATGATGGAAAGTGAACGTCAGGTTCAGAGGTTAATCAGGAGAGAGTTGAACTCTGTTTCGAAATGATGGAAAGTGAACGTCAGGTTCAGAGTTAATCAGGAGAGAGTTGAACTCTGCTTTGAAATGATGGAAGTAAACGTCAGGTTCAGAGGTTAATCAGGAGAGAGTTGAACTCTGCTTCGAAATGATGGAAAGTAAACGTCAGGTTCAGAGGTAAATCAGGAGAGAGTTGAACTCTGCTTCGAAATGATGGAAAGTTAACAGCAAGTTCAGAGGTTAATCAGGAGAGAGTTGGAACTCTACTTTGAAATGATGGAATGTTAACATGAAATTTTCAGATGTTAATCAGGAGAGAGTTGAACTCTGCTTTAAAATGATGGAATGTTAAAATCAAGTTCAGAGGGTAATCAGGAGAGAGTTGAACTCTACTTTGAAATGATGGAATGTTAACATGAAGTTCAGAGGTTAATCAGGAGAGAGTTGAACTCTGCTTTAAAATGATGGAATGTTAACATCAAGTTCAGAGGTTAATCAGGAGAGAGTTTGAACTCTGCTTTAAAATGATGGAATGTTAACAGCAAGTTCAGAGGTTAATCAGGAGAGAGTTGAACTCTGCTTTAAAATGATGGGATGTTAACAGCAAGTTCAGAGGCTAATCAGGAGAGAGTTGAACTCTACTTTAAAATGATGGAATGTTAACAGCAAGTTCAGAGGTTAATCAGGAGAGAGTTGAACACTAGTTCGAGATTTGGAAAGTTTACATCAGATTCCGATATGTATCAGGGAAAATTTTTTGGGGGGGGGGGGGGGGGGTGTTAAATGAAGATAAATTTGAAAGGATGGGAAATTAGCATCAGCTTCATGCCTTGAGCGTGATGGAGGATGCATGTAACCTTGACCTATGACTTTTGCAGGTTATCCAAGACTACAAGACGCCCAAAGACAAGGACCTGTGTCGTGACTTGGATGCTCATATCAAGCGTTTGATTGCGTAAGATTTGCCTCTGCTTATGAACTTGTAACACAGTGTTTTCATGCTGCACATGGAATCTCCATTAAGGCGAGAGGTGGCACGAAAATTAAACCATTGTTCTTTTTAAACTTCTTCATATTCGTTTTTTTTCTATTGTTTGTGTTTTTAAAAAAACACTGAAAAAAACATATTTGGGTGATATCAAAGCTCTTGTGTGATTTGGGGACCACAAATGGGGGCAAAATGATGAAAAATGAAAAAAAAGAACGGTTCATAGCAAGGACTGTATTTCTATCATAGTAGACATGTTCGGCACTTGAAAACATGACTTTTCTTGTTTTGCTGAGCTTTAGTAATGCAATTGCAAAAGGATTTTTATAGATCTAAGCTGCTTTTTTTTCAATATTTATTCCATACGGTGGGCCATCAGGTTTCGCGTTTCATTGCTTTTGAATTTTTCAAATAGAAATAGCAAATGTTAAGTGCTGTTTTGACTTACAATAAAATTAATTGCATGCAGATATCATTTCTGATCAAAAGAAAAAAAAAATAACCAAGTTAGCTAGTCTGGATCCAGAGATATTGTGTTTTTTGCACTTCAACCGTTGTCAAAAAAAAGTGATTTTGAGAAAACGGCATTTGAAAATAAAGAAGTTAAGCAATTTTTCACACACACCTCCTTCAAATAAAGTCATTTTTTACTAAAGAAAATGTGAAAACAGACAAAATGAGCACGACAGATAGTTTCAACAGACTTTCTTGAGCACAAAAACACATCAAACCCAAACATAATTTTTGAAAGAAAATGGTCAATTTTTCGTGCCATCTCTCCCCTTAATTACACTTCTGTGCAGTGATTGGCTCGTCACAATGCAACCACCTGAAATTCAAGCATGGGAGTGGCCAGATTCAGTATCACACCATTTTTTTTTACCTTGATCATATGATTCGTGTGTCTGTTCCAAAAATCTGTATCACTATTTGCTTCATGCTGATGGAAAATGGTTAATAGTGATGTCTGGACTGTTCATTTCCTGGTGTAACTTGTGGTTTCGTGAAGGTGGGCCTGTAACCCTTCTCCAGGGAAGGCAAATGTTTTGGGAGTTCAGACACTGAGGTGGGATTTCCTCAGAGTTGATCAGGCCCCTGGTGGAGTCTCTTCTCCAGTGCACCGGCCTTTTCAGCTTCCAGTCATTGAGTATTGTTTGAGTGATTTGCTCTGTAGTGAATGGTTTTCTATCACCAGTGAAGTTTACCTGGTGTAGGGAAAACTAGGAATACTTTTGACTTTGTAGTTACAGAAGGGGGGGGGGGTGTTGTTACAGAAGGGGGGGGGGGGAAGGGGAGAAAGGGAGAGAGGAAGAGAGTCATGGGGGTAGCCTCCCAATGATAAGACATCATCATCCATATCTCTCTCTCTCTCTCTCTCTCTCTCTCTCTCTCTCTCTCTCTCTCCAGGGTGGGTTGGGCAGGATGATGCAATCGGGGTGGGGGGGGGGGTATGGATGTGGTAAAAAAACCGGGTTAAAACGCTGGTGAATATATCTTGCACTGAATGATTTTTTTCGCCCACTTCTCCCACACAGACAGTATTTCAGTCTGTCATCTCCCACACGCTGTTTCCTCATTTCCCACACAGACAGTATTTTTCAGTCTGTCATCTCCCACACGCTGTTTTCTCATTTCCCACACAGACAATATTTCAGTCTGTCGTCTCCCACTCGCGCTGTTTCCTCATTTCCCACACAGACAATATTTTCAGTCTGTTGTCTCCCACACGCTGTTTTCCAGTTCCCACGCAGACAGTATTTCATTTTGTCGTCTCCAGACACTGTTTCATTCCCACACAGCAGTATTTTCAGTCTGTCATCTCCCACATGCTGTTCCATCAGTTCTCACACAGACTATTTTCAGTCTGTCGTCTCCCACACGCTGCTTGATCAGTTTTCTGTCCACTTTATCTACCATGGCATATCTTCACCTCTTCAGCATGCCCAACTTTTGTCTTGCGTTGTTGTGTATTTCTTTCCCAGCCAAAAAATGCTAGGTGGAGAGAAATATCATCATCATCTTTGTGGAGGTTATATCTCGGACAGATGATGAGAAATCAAGTGAAAATGGGTGTTTTTAAACAATGTTCTGAGCAAATTTGTTTTGTGTTTGAAGTCAGTGCATCAGGTGGATGAAGTGTGAAAATGATAAGAAGAAAAGGTCCTCGTCTCTTTTTGTGCTCCACCTGGGGCATCCATGTTTGCACAAAAGTTTTGATGGGGGGGGGGGAAGGAGGGGGTGTGTTGGTTGCCATTGCCTTCCACTTCCACCCTCACCCCTACTCCCCTATTCATCCGCTGTCTTGAGTGTTGACTGTATGATTGTGTACTGATGTGTGTTTTGATGGTTATGGGTTCTGTAAGTCAACCATCTTTCTCCCAGACTGCACTGCCGCTGCACTCCCCCCCCCACACTCCCTCTGCCACTGTCCCATGCCCTCTGGCCCCTCCTCTCTCTCTGTCTCCCTGTGTCGGCCACCGTTCTCCCAGACTGCCACTCTCCACACTCCCTCTGCCACTGTGCCCTGCCCTCCAGCCGGCCTCTCCTCTCTCCCTGTGTCGGCCACCGTTTTCTGCCACTCTCCACACTCCCTGTGCCACTGTCCCCTGCCCTCCGGCCCCTCCTATCTCCCTCTCTCCCTGTGTCGGCCACCGTTCTCCCAGACTGCCTCTCTCTCCCACACTCCCTCTGCCATTGTCCCCTGTCCTCAGCCTCTCCTCTCTCCCTGACTCCCTGTGTCGCCCCCATTCCAGTCATCATACATAGTCATGCACTGAAGAAAGTCTTATCAATTATTGATAGGGATGAGATGATATATATCTGATTCAGTGTTTGTGTCTGTGTCTGTATGTGTGTGAGTGTGTGTGTGTGTGTGTGTGTGTGTGTGTGTGTGTTTGTGTGTGTGTGTGTGTGTGTGCGCGTACGTGCGTGTGTGTATATGTGTGTGTGTGTGATGTGGGCATACGCGTGTGTGCATGTGGGTGTTTGTGTGTGTGTGTGTGTGTGTGTACACCGGTTGGTGCCTCAGGTTCATCAAGCAGTGTCGCCCCCTGTCAGTCAGTATGGGCATGCCATCAAGTTCCTCAAGTGGAAGATCTCGCACATCCCTCCTTCCATGCCTGAAGTGGAGGTTGGCCACTTTGCACTTCGCTTTTCTGTTGTCATCTTCATGACTGGGCAGATGGGGGTTTTCTGTTGTGTTCATCACTGTGCAGATGTGGTTTTCTGTTGTGTTCATCACTGTGCAGATGTGGTTTTCTTTTGTGTTCATCACTGTGCAGATGTGTGTTTTTCTGTGTGTGTTCATCACTGTGCAGATGTGTTTTTTTCTTTTTTCTGTTGTCTTCATGATGACTGTGCAGTTGTGGTTTTCTGTTGTGTTCTTCACGACTGTGCAGATGTGGTTTTCTGTTCTGTTCATAAGTGTGCAGTTGTGGTTTTTCTGTTGTCTTCTTCATGACTGTGCAGATGTGGTTTTCTGTTGTCTTCTTCATAACTGTGCAGATGTGGTTTTCTGTTGTTGTCTTCACGACTGTGCAGATGTGGTTTTCTGTTGTCGTCTTCACAACTGTGCAGATGTGATTTTCTGTTGTGTTCGTGACTGTACAGATGTGGTTTTCTGTTGTCTTCTTCATGACTGTGCAGATGTGGTTTTTTCTGTTGTCGTCTTCATGACTGTGCAGATGTGGTTTTCTGTTGTCAGATGTACAGATGTGGTTTTCTTCATGACCTTGCAGATGTGGTTTTCTGTTGTCTTCATGACTGTACAGATGTGGTTTTCTGTTGTGGAGTTCATGACTGTGCAGATGTGATAGAACATACAGATGAGTGTTTCTCACTGTGGCTGTGTCTGTGTTTGTGTCCATGTGTTTTGTGGGTGTGTCACGCAGAAAAATGATATAGTGTGGACGTGTATGTGCTCGCCTGGGAGCTGAAAGACCGGTCCATTTCCCGCCAAACGTGTTCAGGTCTCCTGGGTTGCCACTGTTTATCTGGAGGATCAGTGATCAGATGGAGCGTGCTGTAACAGCGTGAAGTTTGTGATAATGTGAAGTAGTGCAGCGAGCAAGCAGCAACACTGGAAATGCGATCTCAGCCTGAGATGTTTCAGCTGTAACTGGGAAGATCTGTTTGCTTCGTTCACACTTTCATCGGTCTGAATCTGCATGTTGGAAGGACGCACAGCTGCAGACGTACAATCGGTTTTTGTTCAAGGATGTGTCAGGTTTTTCATCATTTTAGAATGTTCCATGTCAGAAGGGTGCACAGCTGCAGACGCACAATCAATAAATGTTCAAGAATGTGTCAATTTTTCATCGTGTTCCATGGATGCATGGTTCGGTGATAAATGGGGGGCTAAACTGATCGTTCTTTATGTCATCGACACTTCTTACGCTAACTTGCTGCATCAAAACATTTGTGTGCAAATGCTAATAAGACTTCACCATTGCAGTCAAATATGTATTTTCTGCAGCTCAGAGAGAATTTATATGGCTTTTGTACTTATACTTAATGGCAGCATTGTGACAGGGTAAACGTTGTGACAGGCAAGCGAAAGTTGTTTTGTTGGTTGTCTTTATCGATTTTTTTTTTTTTTTTCCTTTTTCAGGCCAAGAAAGTCCTGATCGAATCCATCGACAAATTTGTTCGAGAAAAGATCGTAAAGGCAAGTGATGCCATTGCACTGTTTGCAGATCGGCACATTGCAAAGGGCGCCTACATCATTGTCTTTGGCTTGTGAGTATACAACAGGTGTCTGTTTTGAGATGTGTAGTATGTTGTAATACACCTGTGTCAGGATATGGAGGGGAGACAATTTATCCCTTGCCCTGTTTTTCTCTGAGGGATCATTCTGGTTGGTGTGCATTGTGCGATGGTATCTGTCGGCATCATATAGTCTTTTACTACTCCTGATCTTGATTTGGATGGCAACCTTTCAGTGTCAAAAATGGATTTCTGCGCATGCATAGTCTGCCCTTGACTCGCATGCATAAACAAAGGGAATCTTATTCGACACCATGCTCTGCTTTCTTTAAAGTCTTTTACATGGTGATTTAAGATTGTTTTTCTTCCCGGAAGATGGAGTATGGCTGCCTTAATGGTGAGATGAAAAACGGTCATACACACAAAAAAACTCCACCGCCTGTCTATACAGGGAGTGCCCGCAGGAGTATCCGCCTGCGTACGCAGAAAGAAAGAAAGAAAGACTTTTTCACAAAATGGATTTCATCCAAAAGTACTGTTGAGACTAAACTGGGTATTCTTTTTTTTTTTTTTTAGACCTTTCCAGTATTCCTCACAAAATATACCTTGTAAGGTAAAAGGTAGTAAATCCAACGTATACGGTTTCAAGAATATTTTTTATATAAGAAAAAATTGAATTTTCCTCAGAAAGGGTCATAAGAAGAAGTTATTGCTTTGAATCCTATTAACCCATTTCCTTTGGAGGCGGTTATTGCTTTGAATCCTATTAACCCATTTCCTTCAGAGGCGGTTATTGCTTTGAATCCTATTAATCCATTTCCTTCGGAGGCACTTTTTTTTCAAGGTGTAGCCGCTTAGCTGAGACCCAGTGTAGTTTATCAGGCCCCTGATCTGAGCCTTTTCCACTTCACTGGCCAGTTTCAGGTACCTGTCTTCAAATGTTTGGTTTCAATGATTTGCTGTTTGATGAATAGTTATATGCTGTGTATGAGGGGACTCAAGGTGTTCTCATCATCTTGTAGCATTAAGCCATGAGGTAGGCAGAGGTTTGAAGTGGTGTAAACCTGGCCGCTGCAGGAATGCAATACAATTGAAGAACACATTTGATAGACACTGGAGGGATTGTCGCTTCTAGACCAGTTCACCTGTGGGAAACTAACAATCATGTAAGCAGTATGGCTTTCAAGCCGCAAAAGAAGAAAATGACTTCATCATCCCTGAATATTTAAGCAAAAGGCTGATGACAGCCTATAAACTGAATCATTGTAATGATGGGTTAAGGTGGTTGCAGCGATAGCAACACCTTACTGCTGATGGGTTTGGGACACACCCAGTGGCGGTATAGCTCTGTTCACACTTGTTTGGAATGATTTTCACTAAGTAGCACTCGCCATCCCTTGAATTTTCAGCTTTCCTTTTTTTTTTTTTTTTTTTTTTTTTTTTTTTTTGTTGTCGGGTGACATGGTTGCTTTGTCAGCAGCACTCCTCTCTGGCTTTTGACTTTTTTCTCTGTCATGCTGTCAGGCAAGGTGGTTGTCTTTTCCCACAACTCTCTTACTTTTTGTCACAGCCTAACTTGTTTTCCTTTGTCCTCTGTTTTGGGTGGTCTTGGCATCTGAACTATATAGTTGCCTTTGGGGCGTGTCCGTTGGTTTGGAGAACTTCCTGTGCTACATCGTTTTTGCCTTACAGTGGCACTCAGTGAGGGGAGAGTGGGATTGAATCCACTCACCTCCTGGTTTTTGCCTGGGGACACAAACCTCAGTTTGGGGCCCTTAGAGGTTGGTAACACCGTGTTAAGGGCTTAGGGGACTGCGCAGAGACGTTACCTGGCAACATCATTGCCTCTTTCTTCAGGTCAATGTGTTTCCCACCATCCTTGTCCATCTTTTGGCATCTGCTTGGACATGTAAATATGAGAAAAGGAAATTTTGCCACAAAAATATAGTTTTGCTTTATACTAGCCTGTCGAAACACTAGAATGGTCTCTCAACCAACCAGCTGTGTCAGGAAAAGGTACAAAACATGGAGTTGGACTGCTCACTCTCAGACATGACTGGAGTTCAGCAAGGGCAATTACTCCGTGACTTTGTCTGGAGTAGAAGCATGACAATATGACGATGATCCACGCCAAGTAAGAATAAGGCTCTTGTGTGGACTGGTATATCCTTAAACTGCTCGTATTAATAAATTTTCTTTATTTGTTCCATATGGGAGTTGTTTTCAGATATTTTTGCTTTTTCTAGTTTCTGTATGAGTTCCTGTGTTTGTGTTTTTTCCAGTTCCTCTCTGTTTTCCAGTTCAGTGTTTATGTGTTTTCTCCATTCTAGAATATATGTTTTTTCTAGTTTGTGTTTTCTCCATTCTAGAAAATATGTTTTTCTAGTTTATGTTTGTGTTTTTTCTCTATTCTAGAATATAGGTTTTTGTAGTTTAATACTTTGTGTTTTTCCAGTTCCTGTGGTTCTGTTTTTCCTTTTCATCAGTTTCTGCTCTTTGACTTTTTCTGTTTCTGTTTTTAAGTCTTCCAGTTCCTGTCCTTCTGTAGTTCCAGGTCCCTGTTTTTTTGTTTTTTCAGGTTCGATTTTTCTGTTTTTCCAGTTTCTGTGCTTGTGTTTTTCCAGATCCATTTTTTTGTGTTTTCCACTTCCTTTGTATGTTATTTTCCAGTTTCTGTGTTTGTGTTCTTCCAGTTCTGATTCTTCCCAGTTCCTTTGTTGTCTTTTTGGCAGTTCTGTGTAACAGAAACTCATGTAATGTCTTGTTCCTGTGTTTATGTTGTTCCGGTGTAAGTTTTTAAGTTTTTTTTTTTCTTTTCAGTTCCAGTGTTTGTGTTTTTCCAGTTCCCTTCTTTGTGTCTTTTGCAGTTCCTTTGTGGTGCTGCGAGTGCTGCTGAAAGCCAAACACCGACACACGCTGACGGTTCTGGTGGTTGATAACAGACCGCAGCACGAAGGTGACTATTGTATACAGTCCGTCAGTGCTGATTTTTGACTTGAAGGTCGCCAGTGCTACAGGCGACAGGCCTGTGTCAGTCATAAAACAATTCCACGCATGTCTAGGTGTCGGCCACACACAAGAATCATGTCTGTCCTCTCATTGTCACTGTACACACTGGTTCATGTGCATCCTGTACTGTCACCATACATACTGATACATGGGGGCCAGAATAGCTCAGTGGTAGAGCGCCAGACTCATAATCTTGGTGATCCTTGGGTTGCGGGTTCGAATCTCCTCTGGGCCATTTTCAGTACAGGCGGATTTTTCCCTCAGAGTTAAAATTGGTTCTGACTCCAATTCCTATACAGTTCTTCGAATGAGACTTTAAACTGAGCTTCTGTGTGTGAACACATGCACAATATCTCGCAGACACGTAAAATCCCATCACCAACTTTCGGAAGAGAAGGCCAGGTTGACCGTTGGTATGGATGACACGTTACACACATCATGCACCCTGCATGAGAAAATGAAAGAATGAAGGAAGTAAGGAAAGTGAATGAATTATATTGAACGATATTGACTGGATGACAGAGGAAATGACTGAATGAAGTGCCAGCTGGCAGCTCTTCAGTCGGCACTACCCAGGTAGGCAGCCCATTGTGTAAACAAATGTGGATTGAAAAGCATTAAGAGCTTGGTCTCTGACTGAGGATAGGTACTATAGAAGTATTCATATTAATGATACAAGTCTGTTCTTCTCTGCCACGGCCGTACTAATAGTAATACATGTCTATCCTGTCAGTTGTTTTACATACAAAATACATGTCTGTCTTATTGATGTCTCCATGTATACACTAATACATGTCTGTCTGTCATTGTCACGATACATACTGATAACTGTCTATCATCGTTGTCGACACATATGTGCTGGTACATGTTCAACATCACAGTGTCACTCTACACTGTCTGTTCTATCATTGTGACTGTACACACATCCTGAATTTGGACCGGCATGTGAACAATGCCTTTGTGTTTGTGCTGTTCATGTGTTGGGGGTTGCAGTATAGTATGATGTGTCTTTGTGAAACAGAAGACTGAAAAAGACACATTTGTCAGAAGAATATATATTTGTTGAAAATTCACCAGCCGTTTTTATCTTGTGCATTAAGTAAGCCTTACTGTGTGCTCCTGCCTTGTGTGTGCAATTGTACTTTGCCTTATGTATCCAACAGGTCGTGCAATGCTTCGACGCTTGAGGGAGGCCGGAATCAAGTGCATCTTTGTGGCCTTCAACTTGGCTCCTTTCTACATCAGAGGGGTCAGTGGATGATTATCATCAACATACAGTTCTAGTCTCTAGTGTAGTGTAGCCATATGTTCTGAGTGATTTATGGTCATCCCTTCAACATTTTCTTTTTTTTGTGAGCCGTAGTGTCTTGTCTTACAGATTTCTTATGCTTGTACGTTTATGCATGTATACATAGGTTATGCATTTATACATGAGTCTACATGCATGCATAAGCACACATTTAAGTACATAAAACATGCGCGTCTACCTAGCTACATGAAACTGAGAGGTGTGGTGTAACCTTTGTGGTTTAGTCGTACAGGGATTAGGAAGTAGCCTGTATGGACAAGCCCATCTGAATGATAAGTGATACTTGTGTACCTTACATGGACTAGGCTGCATGAACATGCAGTGATACTAGTTAGCATTCATGAAGTAGTCTGCATAAACATGAATTGATACTAATCAGCATACATGAAGTAGTCTGCATGAACGTGAAGGGATACTAGTTAGCATACATGAAGTAGTCTACATAAACGTGAAGGGATACTAGTTAGCATACATGAAGTAGTCTGTATAAACGTGAAGGGATACTAGTTAGCATACATGAAGTAGTCTGCATAAACGTGAAGTGCATGAACATGAAGTGTCACCTACTCCCTGTTCACAGCTCACCCAGCTCAGATTGGTTGAAACACACCATGTCACTGTCGCCTGTTCACTGCCAACAACCAACCCAGCATTGATTGGTTAAAACCCCCACCATGTCACTGTTACCTACTCCCTGTCCACTGCTCACTCTGCGATTAAAACACATCACGTCACTGTCACCTGTTGTCAACAGCCAACCCAGCTCTGATTGGTTGAAACACACCATGTCACTGTCACCTGTTGTCAACAGCCAACCCAGTTCTGATTGGTTGAAACACACCATGTCACAGTCACCTGTTGTGTCAACAGCCAATCCAGCTGTGATTGGTTGAAACACACCACATCACTGTCACCTAATTGGTGTCAACAGCCAACCCCAGCACTGATTGGTTAAAAAACACTCCACGTCACTGCCAACTGATTGGTTTAAAACACACCACGTCACTGTCAACTGATTGGTTAAAAAACACACCACGTCACTGCCAGCTGATTGGTTAAAACACACCACGTCACGGTCAACTAATCCGTGTCAACAACCAACCCAACTCTGATTGGTTAAAACACACCACGTCACTGTCACCTAACCGGTGTCAACAGCCAACCCAGCTCTGATTGGTTAAAACACACCACGCCACCAGCCACTGTGGCGAAGTGGTTAGCATCGCGGACTCCCGGTTGGGAGGTCGTGGGTTCGAATCCCATCAGAGTCATGTGGGTTTTTCTGCCCCGACCGGCTCCTACCCCAGAGTTGAATTTGCTGCGGACTCAGTTGGGAAGACTGGGACCATACAGTCGAGTTTCATCCACTTAATGGATGTGTTTCTGAGAGTGTTGCTCAAATTTCCTGACCAACGCTGCAGGTGCCTGTATCTCTCAGGCCTGGTTGATGTCAGGATATATTATGAAAGGGAGCGTAGAGTACAGCCCTGTCACATAGTCTCGGACCGAAATGGAAATCCATAGCATCATCTTAATCATCATCTCATTCTTGTTGATCAGCATTTAAAAAAAAATGTCTCAAATTCTGTGGCCCTTCATGCCCTGCTCTCATGGTGACCTCAATTTCGATGTCCTCTCCACGTCTGTGGCCTTGGTTTGGTTCCGTCGGGGTCACCGGTATCAGCGAGTCCATGGGGGCTGTTGTTGGACGGACGTGGTGGCGCCCTCCGGAGGGAGCTCACTCATGCCAGCTCCGCAACTAAGCAATTATTGTCGTCAGTAGGGGGCTTAGTAGGTGGTGTCCTGCGTATGTTAGATCAGAACAGGCGCCACTGAACACCACCGAAGTGACTCAGCAGCAGTGCAGTGTCTCCTCCGGTGGGTTGCCTCTTGATGGCTTGACATTGACTACTCCCTGTGGATTGCTGTGCTGGGGGCTGCGGCGGGACCAGCCGGGCTGTGGCTGTGGATGGGGTGTCGGTATGAGCAGCGTGGGTGCACTGCCTCTGAGGTGGCGCAGAAGTTGGGACAGCAAAAAAAACAAACAACACACACACACACACACCATGTCACTGTCACCCGTTGTCAACAGCCAACCCAGCTCTGATTGGTTAAAATACACCATGTCACTGTCACCTACTCGCTGTCCACAGCTCACCCAGCCAGACGGCCAGCGCCGCCGCAAGATCAAGTTGTTACTGGGAGCACATGGAGTGCTGAACAACGGCTTTGTCATGTCTCGCATTGGTGCAGCCATGCTGGCCTCCACAGCAAAGGCACATGACATTCCTGTCCTGGTGTGCCATGAGATCTACAAGATCAGCGAGCGGTCACACAGACAGACTCTTTTGTTTTTAATGAACTGGGTAAGTTTTGTAAGTTTTGTGTGTGTGCGTGTGTGTGTGTGTGTGTGTGTGTGTGTGTGTGTGTGTGTGTGCGCGCTCGGGCGTGCGCGCTCGCGTGCACATGCCTGTGTGAATGCCTTCAGCAAGCGATCAGATTCAAAAGTTGGAGAGTTCTTGTTCAGTGCCTGCCAGGCCAAGAATCGATGTCATTGACAGATGCAGCCCTGAGAAACTCCCACTGAGGAAAGGAACCATTCTCCAGTAGCAGTCCGTGTGAGCACCACACTAGTCCCTTTGAAGTACAGTTGCTGAGGAGTGGTGGTAAGTGTCTTCCCTAAAGTTCAGTTTCTTTGTTGTGGCACATAGCGCCTCCTGCCAGTCTGTCCAAGACCTTGTTGAGGTCTGTTTCTCAAAGGGTATGCAGCTTTAAAATCTGTGTGACGGTCCTTTAGGCTTTGCAGGATCCAGCCTGTTGTTCAGCAGTAACCGTGTCTGCTTGAGGTTGCAGTCTTCAGCATAATTCTGAGCGTCACTTTGCTAATGTGGCGGATCAAAAGTAAAGTGAGCTGGTCCTGATTATTAACTCTTTCATTCCTACTTTTCTGTGAACCATTACTTCCTCTTGTTCCTAGATTCTTATAGTACGAGTATTCCCTTCATTCCTGGATTTAGAGAAAGAAAAAAAAGAAAAAGTGTAAAGTGAGAATTGCCACGTATGCAGTAGCAAACCGGCCAGAATAGAGTGGCGACCACTTTCCCATGCTGTAGGAGCCATCTGGCTTCCATTCCATTCATAAACACTGCCCGCAAGCGACCCGGTCATGACGTGTACTGATGACGTGACTCATGCAAAGTTCAAAGCGCTTACCACAAGAGCCGATTTTCCAGGCTGCAGGAAGGAAAGGAGGGATATTGTGCTGGCCGGCTTTCTGGGCTACAGGAAGGTAGGGGTATGATTTCTGCGAACCGGAAAACCAGGTTGTAGGCATGAAAGAGTTAATATGAAGTCCATGGTGTGAGCCTCTTCCCCTAGCGTGCCAGACTTTATTGCAGATGGCTTTTAGGATGTCCGTTGACTGCATCTCCGCCACGTTTCAAGGGTTCTGCTGGGATGTGGTCAACGCATGCAGCCTTACCCATAATTCAGCAGTTCCACTGCAGATCATGGCCCTCTTCATGTGATATCGGGAAGTCATCCCCATGGGATGTCAGCACGCTGGGATCTCCTGCGCTCCGTTTGTTGTAAGAATTCAGAGCACCATTCTGTCCACCTTTGACTGATGTCTTCTTCCTGAGTGAGTCAGTGGCTGTCTTTTTCCAGAATGGTGCTGACTTCGCTTTTTGTTTGGTCAGGTCCTTTTACAATCTTACAGCTTTTCCTTTATGTTCTTCATTTCTTCACTGATTTGCTCGTTTATAGCTCTGTGTATCCTGCCTTTCTGTCTTCTTGAGTGGTTTTTAAGGTGAGTGGCTTTAAGGTGAGTGGTTTTAAGGTGAGTGAGGGGCTTTAAGGTCCTTACAGTGTGCTACATCTTCAAGACGTTGTTGGAGATTCATAATTTCGGTTTTCATCTGCCTATTCCTAGCACCTCGGCTGCTGTTTCCATCATCGCTAGGTTGAAATTGTTTGTGACACGTCTTCTTCAAAGTAACGTTCCTCATTCTGATCGCCTGCAGCTTTTCAGGGACTTGTCTGTGAGAAGATCAGACGCCTCTGCAGTGATTCCTGTCAGTCTCCCACCTTTATACGCGGAGTCAGTTCGTTCTTTCAATCAGCCACCGAGAAAGGAATTCATGAACTCGTCGTTTAATTTTCTGCCAAAAGCTGTAGGTCCTATTCTTAATTCACTCACTACAGTAAAGTCTACAATGCAGGGTTAGAGGATAGTTAAACAACATGGTTAGTGGCGACAGCAGTAGTGATGATGATAATGATGACAGAAATGATAGCAATGATATTTTGTGCCTTGCCAAAGTTTCGACTCCTTTGGCCTTGGCCTTTCCTCTTCTTTGGTCTTCCCTGTGGTCATTTTGGGCTCAGCTTGTTGTCCGCCCTTTCCCTCCCTTGTCCTTTCCCCTTTTTGATCGGCAGCCAGTCTAGCCCAGTTCTTACAGCTCTACAGAGAGAGGCGTACACCCAGTGTCTGTGGCTGGCTAGAGAAGTGTCCATGTCTTACTTTCACTGCTACACCCACTGTCTGTGGCTGGCTAGAGAAGTGTCCATGTCTTACTTTCACTGCGTACACCCAGTGTCTGTGACTGGTTTAGAGAAGTGTCCATGTCTTACTTTCGCTGCGTACACCAGTTTCTGTGGCTGGCTAGGGAAGTGTCCATGTCTTAGTTTCGCTGCCCCTACACACTGCAGCAGACCGTGAGGGAAAAGGTGCTACAGGAAGGTGGAATTCACATGAGTCTTTGGGGTCTTCCTGCTCTGTGGACGAGTCTGCTTCTTCAGGGTCATCTCATAATGTAAAGGTCAGTTCAGATGAGTTGTGGAAGAACTTGCGGGCAGCAGGCCTTTGAAAGGTACTAACATTTCCCCTCTGTGTGATGTTTAATTCATGATTGGATGTTTACATCAGAAACATTAAGGTGTTTTTCGGACAGAAATTTTTCTGTTCCTTTTTCTCCATCTATTTGACTGTTACACGTTTGTTTATTCTATGTCAGGGTGTTGCTGTCATTGTTGAGGAACCGTGTGGTTTCCTGTCCAGGTGACCCAACAAAGTGATCCATCTTGGCCACCGGGACCCGGTGGTACCGCAGTGGATGGAGAAGCGGTCCCTGACCGTGCTGAACTTGATGTACGACGTCACTGCCAACTCCTCCATCACCATGTTCATCACCGAAATCGGCTCCATGTCGGACACCAGCATCCCCAAAGTGCTGTCCAGCAGAGCCGCCCTGTATGAGACATGAGTCAGGGGGGGGGGGGACAGGGGATGGTTTGACGGTGTGGGTACGTTTCTGTGCGAGAGATTCAGAGGGAAGTTGTGTTGGAACTGACTGCAATGTAGAGAGAGAGAGAGAGATCTGTGTAGCTGTGAATTTGGTTTTAGGAGTGGGGGGGGTGTGTCTGAGTGAATTGCAACAGTCCTGATGTTTACCCACGCTTTTGTCAAATGGCCATGACCATTGCTTGATCGGCACTGGCAGTTTTTTTGTTGTCAGTAGTATTACTTGGTCAGCATTGGTGTGCTCTGCAGCCTGAAGTTGAGATGTGAAGGAAGAGTTGTCAAGAACCAACAAAAAACTGACAAAAAAAGGGGGGAGAAAAAAAAAAAAGAAAGGAAGACAGAAGGAAAGAAAAGTACACGCATGAAAAAGCAGAACTAAATAAAAAACAGAATGTTCTAAAGATTAAGGAGATGGTGAAGAGGATCAAAGAAATGAAACAAAAAGAACATTACCTCCCTTTTCTCCTCCCAGCTGTCTTGCAGGCTATTTTTGATGGATGTCTGCTATTGGCAAACCCTTTACCCTTTTTTTTTTACCATTCTCTCTCTCTTGTTTTTTCTCACTCCCCATTCTCTCTCTCTGTTTTTCCTTCTTACTCCCCATCTCTCTCTCTCTGTTTTTCCTTCTACTCCCCATTCTCTCTCTGTTTTTCCTCTCTCTCTCTCTCTGTTTTCCTCGCTCCCCACTCTTTTCTTTCCTTCTCACTTCCCACCCTTTTCGGTGGCAAGGAGGGGTCATGTTTGCTGTGAAATTGAAAAAAAAAAAAAAAGAAAGAAAGAAAGTGTTGGAAATGGTTACAGCCCAAAGAATTTTTTATTTATATAGTTCCTTCTTAGTACCCTCGATGCAACTGATTCTGTTCCTGCAGCTTTCTATCTCACCATCAAATCTTTCTCTGCGTTTGTCTCTCCTATTTGACTGCATCTATTTGACACACTGTTTGACTACATCTATTTGACACACTATTTGACTGCATCTATTTGACACACTATTTGACTGCATCTTTTCCTCACCCACACTTCCCCCTGCCTCTTTTCCTCCTTGCTGCCCTTTGATTCCCTGTGTCTTGCCTCTTTGCCCACCCCCTGTCAACCTGCATCTTTCGGTCCTCACCATCCACTCTTTCTCTGTGTCTTTCCCTCCTTATTGCCCATTTTTTCCCTGCGTTGTTCTCTCCTTATTTCCCATTCTCTCCCTGCGTCTTTCCCTCCTTATTGCCCATTCTTTCTGTGCGTCTTTCGCTCCTTATTGCCCACTCTTTCTATGCGTCGTTCCCTCCTTCAGTATGCACTTATCCGAGCTTAGTAACACCGAAAACCATCGGCAAGATAGGTAACTCCGTAATTTGAACATGGTTACTCAATTAAAAAAAAAATAATTTAAAAGAGAGGAAAGGAAAGAATGAAATGAAAATAATTTTTAAAATTCCAGCGAATATATATGTTGCTATATCGTAAGTTTGAAGAATGTCACATGAGCCATTTACTCGGGGGAAAAAAAAAATCTTCTTCAGAACTTTCTTCCGAATCGTTGCTCATCATACCTTGAACCTCATCCCAGTCGAAATCTAGGTCACTCTAAGCTTCATCACCCAGCACTTTCACTTAGTCTTATGCCGTAAATTCTACAAATCGCAGTATCTCCATCACTAAATCTCATTATAGAACTGCAGAAATCAAGGTAAGCCATGGTGAAAAACTGCATTTCGACTTCAAAACTTTTAAAAAATTTCGTAACTCGAGAACCACGGCACGCATCAACTCGCGTTTTTTTTGGACGGTAGAAAATGGCTACAGGAAGAAGGAAATCACGTTCTCGCGAGACTTCCTTTTCTACAAGAAACATGGCGGCGCCCATTGTTGCCACGTGTTTTTACCGGGCACTGGCAGGTGCTCAGCGTTTTGGCTGTGTGATTTTCCGGTTGGGCGCTAGCCCTCCCCGATTGACAAGAGGGTTAATGCACATTCTTTCCCTGCGTCTTTCCCTCCTTATTGCCCACTCTTTCCCTGTGTCTTTCCCTCCGTATTGCCCACTCTTTCCCTGCATCTTTCCCTCCTTAATGCGCATTCTTTCCCTGCGTCTTTCCCTCCTTATTGCCCACTCTTTCCTTGCGTCTTTCCTTCCTTATTGCAACCTGATCTTCTCACAGAAAAAAAAGAAAGAAAGCGGATATTTTTTTTTTTCTGCCGGATATACGTATAGTAGTTACCATCAAGGTTAACCTGAACCTGTTGACCATCACTGTCTTTAAGGTTCATAGGCAATGCAAGCTTTGTTTCCAGGGAACTCGTTGTTCAGGGCCAGGTAACTTGTGAGCTTGAACACCCTGATAGCCCAAAAGACAGCGACTGTTTTGATTTAAAAGAAAACAAAAAGTCTGATAGCTCAAAAGACAGCGACTGTTTTTTGATTTAAAAGGAAAAAAAAAGTCAGAGGACATTTCTCATGTTTACCACAAACAGGCAGAAACATCTAGACTGTGCGCTAGTCTGTGGCATTCGTGGAACACCAGTGTCACAGTGGTGTACAGCTCTGTGGGGAGTTGTGAAACACCGGTGTCACAGTGGTGTACAGCTCTGTGGGGAGTTGTGAAACACCGGTGTCACAGTGGTGTACAGCTCTGCGGGGAGTTGAGAAAAACCGGTGTCACAGTGGTGTACAGCTCTGCGGGGAGTTGAGAAACACCGGTGTCACAGTGGTGTACAGCTCTGCGGGGAGTTGTGAAACACCGGTGTCACAGTGGTGTACAGCTCTGCGGGGAGTTGTGAAACTCCCGGTGTCACAGTGGTGTACAGCTCTGCGGGGAGTTGTGAAACACCGGTGTCACAGTGGTGTACAGCTCGGTGTGGGAGTTGTGAAACACGGTGTCACAGTGGTGTACAGCTCTGTGGGGAGTTGTGAAACACCGGTGTCACAGCGGTGTACAGCTCGGTGGGGGGTTGTCAAACATTAGTGTCACAGTGGTGTAAAATTCAGTGGGGAGTTGTGAAACATCAGAGTGACACATCAGTGTGACATTGATTACAGTTCTGTGGGGAGTTGTGAAAGGCCAAGGTGACATTGGTGTAGAGCCCTAGAGGGAGGGGGGGGGGGGGGGGGGCACCAGGTTTTTCCTCTCTGTTCTAATTCAACAAGCAAGAAGGAAAGGGGGGGGGAAAAATAAAACGCTTTCTATTGTTTGATGATTTGGAAATCAACACATAGTGCGTGTGTGCAGTCAGTATGTGCATTGGGGCAAAGGACATGTGAAGTGCATGAATCCAAGAATCTGAGAGAATGCAAATGAATGCGCTGTATGGTCGGTGTGGAGAGAATTGCATGAGGTTTTTTTTTTTTTTCTTTTTTCTTTTTGTTCTATACAGGGAAAATGAAACCGATCATTATGAAGACGTATGTCAAAATAAAGCAGGACAACAAACATATGCAGCTGACAGAATTGACCCACTCCTCTCTTGACCTGGAAAGAAATGAACCAACAAAAAAAAAAGACGCAACAACCTTAAGAGAAAGTCCTGTGTCAGTACTTTGTCAGGATTCAGTGTA
The DNA here is from genome assembly GCA_016801955.1 of Conus betulinus. NCBI lineage: Eukaryota > Metazoa > Mollusca > Gastropoda > Neogastropoda > Conidae > Conus > Conus betulinus. The sequence goes on from JADBJO010002475.1 coordinate 237,820, forward strand.
ATGTTGGATGTGACCTGATGTGCAGGTCTTTGAAGTCTACTTTTGTTTGTAGCCTTACACAGTGTAACTGCATTTTTCAGACTTTTTTTTTTTGTAGTTTCTGTATGTTTGCTATTTAGAAAATGTTTTGTTTCATAGTGCCAGTGTGTTACTTTAGTCATATGACTTTTTTTTTTTTTTACTTCATAACTTCATTCTGTTCAACTCTTTTTTTTTTTTTAGAAGACTTTTGGTTTTGTAACCTCTCTCTGGAATTATATTTTGAAGGTTTTGTGTGTTTATTTCCTTTGGCTGTGTTTTTTTTTTTTTCCAGTAGATTTATTATTTCATTTGATATGATTATTTACATCATTTTTTTTCCCCACCAGTTTGAGATGAACACATTGATAATGTAAAAGATGAAGCAGTTTTCCGGACTCAGGAATAAGTGTCTACACTGCCTGCGGTCAGGGAATCCGCCCTGTGAGGTGTCCACACAGTGTTGGCAGAGCATAGTGGCACTAGTTGGATGTGCAGTGGCTCAACATTCTTTCCCTTTTTTTTTTTCTGAAAAGAGAGTACTACACATAACAATTGCTTTTTCGTGTTTGTTTTTTGGTTCAGTGGGACATTGCATGAAGTAAAGTGCGTTTCTGTGGCTTGGTTTATAGCAGCCCTTTTTTTTTTCTTATCTGGGGTTTGGGTTTTTGTGTGTTTTTTTTCTTATTTAGTTTTCGTTTTCTTTTCTTGGTGTTTTTGCCTTTTGTTTGTGTTGCTTGACTTCAAGGAGATGAACCACAACCAGGAAGATGTGAAAGAATGATTATGATGCAACATGGAGTTTCCTCATTGTAGATGTGTTGTGAAAATACCAACTCATCCCCACATACTTCTTTTTGACATACACATCCACACTCAAACACACATTCACATACACAGTTGTTTGGTTACATGGTAAAATAATTGCATCAGAAATAAGCACAAACTGTGTAAGAACTGCAGTTCAAGTGGCGAGCTTGTTTGAGAGCAAGAGGGTAACACTTCAAAGAAGTTGGCATCTGAAGCAGTTTAGGTTGATTCAGTTGATATGCTGCTGATGTGATCTTTTTCCCCCTCAAGTGTGTGGTTGTGTTTCAGGTGTTTATGCAGTTCATGTACCGGAACGCACTATCAGGAGAAAAACTGAACAGAAGCATTTTATATTGAGAAACTTGAACAGACTCTGAAGCTTTGACCGGCAGGTGGTGTACATGGCAGGTACTAGTCTGAAACAAAACAGGACCAGAGGTTTCAGAGGTGTATTCTGCAGATACTACTGCTGAACAACAGCAAAGGAACAGGGTTCCTGGGAGCAAAGCAGATAATGATATTGAAATAAACAGTCTGTCTTGTCATTTATATAGCGGGGACCGGAATAGTTCAATGATAGAGCTCTGAACTTGTAATCTTGGTGATCCTGGGGTTAAGGGTTCGAATCTCCACCACCGGCCGTTTCGGTACAGGGGGGATTTTTCACCAGAGTTAACATTGGTTCTGACTCCATTCCCCATACAGTCCTTCAGATGAGACTATAAAACTGAGGTTCTGTGTGTGAACGCATAAGATCTTGCACACACATAAAAATCCCATCACCAACTTTCAGAAGAGAAGGCCAGGTTGGCCCTTGGTATGGATGACACGTTACACATAGCTGCACCTTCCCCGTAGTTGGAGTATGGCTGCCTTGAAACGGTCATACACACAAAACCCCACTCCCTTTGCTGGGTAGATGGGGTTAATCCTTGCCTGTCTATATAGGGAGTGTCCACAGGAGTATCAGCCTGCGTAGGCAGAAAAAAAAAAAACAGAAAAGAAAATTTTTTCTCTAGTGAAATTGTTGAAACTTCCTACACACACTCTGGAAATCCTGTCGTCAAGGCGATAAATGCTTTTGATGAAGGCCGAAAGGCCTGGAGGGGCTGCAGGCAACAGCATTGTTCAAGGTGAGACATGCCTTTGATCAGGACTGGGGAATGCCAGAAGGGGTGGTAGGCTGCAACACCGTCTCTTTTGGTGCTTATTCCAGTGACTGATGGCACTCTGCTGTGTGTTGTGTCCACTGGTCGTCTTCACAGGGCACGACAGACATGGTCCGTTGTGGAACTGTTGGCCAGCTTTGCAGTGACCCATCATTAATTGGAAGAACCAGTTAGTTCTGCAAGGACCGTTGTTATTGGAAGAATCAGTTAGTTCTGCAACGAGCGTCGTTATTGGAAGAATCAGTTAGTTCTGCAATGGCCGTCGTTATTGGAAGAATCAGTTAGTTCTGCAATGGCCGTCATTATTGGAAGAATCAGTTAGTTCTGCAAGGACCGTTGTTATTGGAAGAATCAGTTAGTTCTGCAGCAACCATCGTTTTTGGAAGAATCAGTTAGTTCTGCAAGGACCGTTGTTATTGGAAGAATCAGTTAGTTCTGCAGCAACTGTCATTATTGGAAGAATCAGTTAGTTCTGCATGGACTGTTGTTGTTGGAAGAATCAGTTAGTCTCTGCAATGAAGAATCAGTTAGTTCTCTGCAACAACCAAAGAATCAGTTAGTTCTGCAACAACCATTGTTATTGGAAGAATCAGTTAGTTCTGCAACAATCATCGTCATTGGAAGAATCAGTTAGTTCTGCAAATGACCCGTCGTTACTGGAAGAATCAGTTAGTTCTGCAACGACCGTCGTTACTGGAAGAATCAATTAGTTCTGCATGGACTGTGATTCTTTGAAGCGTCACTAGGTGTCGAATTGACTTTTGTCTTCAGCATTTCGACTGTCTAGCCGGGGAAGACAGTCCATGAACAGTGAGCCAGGGAGGACACACGGGATGATATGCACCCAGACATTTGGCTTGTAAAACTGGAAACAATGTATTGTGTATACCTTACATTAGGCTTGTAGTACAAGAAATGAGGAGTTGTGTGCACTCAAACATTAGCTCGTTGCACAGGAAATAAGGGATTACATGCACTAAAACATCAGGCTTGTAGTACAAGAAATATGGACTACTTACACCCAAAATTTTGGCTCTAGTACAGGAAATAAAAGATTACATACACTCAAACATTAGGCTCCTAGTACAGGAAATAAAAGATTACATACACTCAAACATTAGGCTCTAGTACAGGAAATAAAAGATTACATTCACTCAAACATTAGGCTCCTAGTACAGGAAATAAAAGATTACATACATCCAAACATTAGGCTCCTAGTACAGGAAATATGGACTACTTACATCCAAACATTAGGCTCCTAGTACAGGAAATAAGGGATTACATACACCCAAACATTAGGCTCCTAGTACAGGAAATAAGGGATTACATACACCCAAACATTAGGCTCCTAGTACAGGAAATAAGGGATTACATACACCCAAACATTAGGCTCCTAGTACAGGAAACAGCGAATGATGTACACTCCAAGATTAGGCTTCAAGTGTAATGAGGGTTGGTGTACCCCAACAAAAGACCAGGAATACTGGAAACAGAGGATGATGAACTATCTCCCCATCGTTTGGCAAAGAGGACAGGAAACTGTGTGTTTACCCCAACATTAGGCAAAGAATAATGGAAACAAAGGATGATGTGCAATGAACTTAGGCTTTTGAGTAAAGGAAACAAAGGAATATATACACCCCAACATCAGGCTTTTGAGTACAGGAAACAAAGGAATATATACACCCCAACATCAGGCTTTTGAGTACAGGAAACAAAGGAATATATACACCCCAACATCAGGTTTTTGAGTACAGGAAACAAAGGAATATATACACCCCAACATCAGGCTTTTCAGTACAGGAAACACAGAAATATATACACCCCAACATCAGGCTTTTGAATACAGGAAACATAGGAATATATGCACCCCAACATCAGGCTTTTGAGTACAGGAAACAGGAATATAGGCATCCCAACATTAGGCTTTTTGAGTACAGGAAACAAAGGAATATATACACCCCAACATCAGCTTTTGAGTACAGGAAACAAAGTAATATATACACCCCAACAACAGGCTTTTGAGTACAGGAAACTAATATATACACCCCAACATCAGGCTTTTGAGTACAGGAAACAAAGTAATATATACACCCCAACAACAGGCTTTTGAGTACAGGAAACAAAGTAATATATACACCCCAACAACAGGCTTTTGAGTGGAGGAAACAAAAGAATAATACACCCCAACAACAGGCTTTTGAGTACAGGAATATATGCACCCCAACATCAGGCTTTTGAGTACAGGTAAAAGGAATATATGCACCCGGACATCAGGCTTTTGAGTACAGGAAAACACAGGAATATAAACACCCCAACATCAGGTTTTTGAGTGTAGAAAGCAAGTTGCACACGCCAGCGTCAGGCTAGGACTACAGGAACGAAGGGATGATCAATACCCCAACACAACTGATTTCAACGTGTCCAGGGAGCTCCATCAGAATGTTCGGAGCATTCTTTTTGTGTTTTAATGTGAACATGAGATTTTGTTTTATTGATAGTTTTATGTTTATTGAATACAACCGATTACTGTGACCATCATAGAATGACTTTTATCATGAAAGATGCAGCTCGATGCTGAAAGGGAAATCCTCGATGGACTGACCGTCTGGTCTGGATTGGGTTTTTACCCGTTGTTTTGTGTGTGAATAGAAAGCCACAGGAAACTGTGCTCAAGAACATTCAGCAGCGAACATTTGCTGCTGTGCTTGCATCAGGGCTGCTGTCACGCCATTGGCTGAAAATGAAATGAATTTGATTAAAGTGATGCCTTATGTATATTCATTGTGTGTATGTGTATTCAAGTGTGATAAGGCAATAGAGAGGTAATTACAGGTAGTAATCTCTTCATCATTCTCCATATCCTTCACCATATGTAGATCTTTTTTTTTTTTTTATCAAGATGTGGTTGAAAAATCTTGTTTTCAAACAAACCAAAACGCACGCATGCACACACACACACACACACACACACACACACACACACACACACAAACACACAAACTACTGCTCACACTGTCAGCGTTGGGTGATGATTCAGCCATGACTGTGTAGCAGCCAACCCTCCTGAATTTCAGCAAATTTCTCTAATATAGAAATTATTCCTGAAATTCCAGTGTTATGTATTAAAAAAAAAAAAAAAAATCCAAAATTTCTAAATCTTGCTTCAAAACATGAGGCTTAGGGGATCCTTTTTTTTTTTAAGAGGAATACTACAGTATTGCAGAACGAAGCCTAAATGGTATTGGGTGTTGGCAATGTCATGTATAGGTGCATTTGGAAAAATGCATTTTCTTTTTAAATCCTTCATTAGACAACTGAAACATAAGGGGGTTAGAAATGCTTTCAGGGGAAACCAAACTGCCCTTCTTCACCCCCCCCCCCCCCCCCCCCCCACCCCCCACCCACCCCCCCCCCCCCCCCCCCCCCCCCACCCCCCCACCATTGATGCCCTGGTTCCCAACTTTTCACTCCAGACAGCTGGCAGCCACGCATGACTGGCCATCCAGTAAAACTGGCTGGCACGCAACGAAAGAAAAATCCATGGTATGGCGTGCAGACAAAACATCCTGCCTGATGTCAGACAGTCACTCTTGTTTTGCCTTTCCTGCTCAGCGTGAGCAGTACCGAGGACAGACGAAAAAGCAGAAGAGCACACAAAACAAAGTGTGAAGTAACGCGGTTTTAATGAACGACATAAAAACAGGACAAAATTTTCGGCAGTATGCCTTCCTCAGCGACCAAAAAGAACCCCAAAATAGTACAGACATTGTCATGCGCAATACTCCTCTTGTGAAGCCAAAGTGGCTGACGAAGCATATTGCCGAAAATTTCTTGTCCTGTTTTGTGTCGTTCATTTAAAACCGCGTTACTTCACACTTTGTTTTTGTGTGCTCTTCTGCTTTTTGGTCTGGTTTCGGTAACGCTGCAGTTTGTTTCATTTGCCTTTAGTACTGAGAACAGTGCATCCTGGTCTTTCTACTGGTCGGCACTGAAGTGCCCAGGGACCATCACTGCAGTCCCTGAAAACACGAGAAATCCAGCAACTTGGCTGAGACAGGGTTGTAAATGATTGCATGCATTGTCACTGACCATGAACTTCTGGGAAATGACCAGCTGCTGTAGTACCATGGCTAGTAGCATGCATAGTGAGCTGGAGGGATGCGAGTTGGATTCCCCGTTAAGGTATTTGTGGGATTCTTCAGCCCTGACCAATTCCTGCACAGAGTTGAGTCTACTACGGGCTCAGATCGGGAAACCCACGTGACGCCTGCGTCTCCGAGAGTGTTGCCTAAATTTCCTGACCAGTACTGAAGATGTCTGTATCTTTTCGGCTTCATTGATGCCAGGATATAAAGTAAGAGTTAACATCTCAATGCTGGCGAGAGAGAGTCAGAAGAGTGAAGGAAAGTAGAGAATAGAGCATCGATAGGATGGCTGCACACACAAAGGTTCACATACACACTACCTTCCCCCCGCCTTCGGGAGAAACGCAAGGAAGGGAAGGGCCGTGATCCTTGCCAAAGGTGCCACACACCCACGATTTGCGATTGCTCAGCCCCCTTTTAAAGACGGTCTTTCTCTTTTCTCTTCTATCCTCACTCAGCTCTCCCTACAGAGGATAGCCTTACATTCACATGTGCTTACTCTCCGACCGTATCAAATTCACAAATCCTTAACCTTCACGTGGAAAACCCATGCAACCAGTATAAAAGTGAGGCTCAAAACTTATTTCATCATCACAAAATATAGCTGTTCGCGGGATGCTCGCCACGACCTTGGTACCAATTCCTACCTCATCAGCTCATGTGGTCAACACGACCAGCAGGATCAGCAGCGCTCCCACACCGAAGGGGAGCTGTCCGAAAACGGGTAACAGCCTACCCGGCACTAAGTGAAGAGTGTGCTGGTGGCCCGGGCAACAAAGCCCTCTCCACGACCAGCGAAGGTGAGTGGAGTGGGGTCACAGGAGAGGCGAACACCCCGGACACCTGCTCTTGGTTCGGCGTCTCGGCCCCCTGTGTCTCCCAGTGCGATTCTTTTTAGGCCCCTGTTGTGGCACAAATTGACCACACGATACAAATTGACCACCTGCGGACAAATTGTATCGGGTGGTCAATTTGTCATGCAAAGAAAGTAGCAAATTGACCACCCATGCGGGTGGTCAGTTTGTACCGAGAAGTCGCATATTTTTTTTTAACATTGCGGAACAAATTGTCCACCCTTGAAAATAATTGGTTAAGGTCTAGATAATATGCACGTCTGTGTGTGTGTGTTTGGTGGGTGGGTGGTGGAGCTGTTGGTGGTGGGGGGGGGGGGGGGGGGGGGTGATGGGGTGTGTGTGTGTGTGTGTGTGTGTGTGAATAGGTATGGGTGGGTGTGGATTTATCATTGGTAGCTACTCTTGTGTGTCGCTGCCTTCACACACACACACACACACACACACACACACACACACACACCTTTACCTGTTGAAACGGGTGACTGGGTGTTAGTCCCTTTACCTGTTGAAACGGGTGACTGGTTTGCAGTTCTATCTGGGCAGCTATTGCTAGTGCCTTTACCTGTTGAAACGGGTGACTGGGTTTGCAGTTCTATCTGGGCAGCTATTGTTAGTACCTTTACCTGTTGAAACGGGTGACTGGGTGTTAGTGCCTTTACCTGTTGAAACGGGTGACTGGGTGTTAGTGCCTTTACCTGTTGAAACGGGTGACTGGGTGTTAGTGCCTTTACCTGTTGAAACAGGTGACTGGGTGTTAGTGCCTTTACCTGTTGAAACGGGTGACTGGGTGTTAGTGCCTTTACCTGTTGAAACGGGTGACTGGGTGTTAGTGCCTTTACCTGTTGAAACGGGTGACTGGTGTTAGTGCCTTTACCTGTTGAAACGGGTGACTGGATGTTAGTGCTTTTACCTGTTGAAACAGGTGACTGGGTGTTAGTCCCTTTACCTGTTTAAAATGGGTGACTGGGTTGCAGTTCCATCTGGGCAGCTGTTGTTTGTGTCTTTACCTGTTGAAATGGATTTACTTGGTTTGCAGTTCTATCTGGGCAGCCATTGTTAGTGCCTTTACCTGTTGAAACGGGTGACTGGATGTTAGTGCTTTTACCTGTTGAAACGGGTGACTGGGTGTTGCAGTACTGTAGTTTGGCCAGAGGAAGCTTCAGCTACTACGCCAGCTGCGCCACTTGAGGTTAGAGTAAGATGTGGTAGAGGAAGAATAAACTACGGTGCACGACACTGAAGACAAAGAGCCAGGCAGACAGTGTTGTGCTTGGACTGACCCTCACGGTGATTTTCTTAGGATCCAATACAACATGGTGGAGTGGAACCCAACCCAAGACCTCCAAAGCAGATTTCTTGCAATCAGGCCTGTCTCGTGAGATCGGGTGAAACCAGCAGAGCGAGTCTGGACCAATGTTCTACTGACTAAGGGGACAGAACTCAGACCCATGTTCTACTGACCAAGGGGACAGAACTCAGACAGACAGACAGCAGAGTGCTTATGGACAGGAACCTGCATCAACTGACCTAATGGCAGTATTGAGGAGAAACAGTTTTCAATGAAATGAAACCAGACGTGTGGGAGATGAAGGGATCGTTCTACGCTGAACGAGACCAAGTTCAGACCCCAGAGATGGAGTCAAGAGATCATAAACAACAGAATAATGAACTGACCGAATGAAACCCAAAAAAAGTGAAAGACAAGCCAGGCAGTTTGGCACCGAGAACTGACGATTTACAAGGTTCGTTCACACATGAACGAGCATCATCATTCAAAGCATCGTGTGAGACAGACATCAGGCAGTGTTTTTTTTTCTCAATTTTGTTTAAGGAAATGATTACGAACGTATTAGAAGTCACAGGTGATTTATCTTTTGGCCGGGTCCTGCGTGTATTTAAGGAAACCATTTGCGAGAGAAATTTCCCAGTTATTCTTCCATTCACTTCTGTTCAGGGAAAAGTGCCATGGGTTGTAGCAGGAAAACCAAATAATGAAACAGAGTGTAGATTATTTACTGTTTCTATCCGTATCAGAATCCACCAGCATCATATCCAATCATAATGAAACAGAGTGTAGATTATTTACTGTCTTTAACTGTATCAGAATCCACCAGCGTCATATCCAATCATAATGAAACAGAGTGTAGATTATTTACTGTCTTTAACTGTATCAGAATCCACCAGCATCATATCCAATCAAACTAAGTTCCAGAAGGAGGTCGGTATATTGTGTGGCTGACATGTTTGCAAAACAAGGATTGTGACAGAGCCACAAGCTGCAGTTGTCTTGGTGTCATCCAACTTTTTAGAGGGGATGCAGGGTTTACTTTCCATGGAGTAGCTACTCTGTGTGGAATGTTCGCATAGTTCGCGAATTTCATTCCGGGAAAACAACGAAACTCAAAACAAAACAAAACAAAAAAAAACAACAACAACAACAACAAACTAATGTTTTTTCGCATGAGGCTGTTGAGTCGGGCAATGTGTATTTCAAAGCATACAGAATGCCGGAATAGTCATTCCAGTGGATTCCAGCCCAGTACAACTGAAGGGTGTCGGGTAAAAGCAGAGAGACGGTATTAGCTTCTTTTTTCTTCTTTTTAAGAAATCTGGTCAGGCAATGTCTCGGCGCAGGCGGCGGAAAGAGACAATTAAAAAAAAAAAAAAAAAGAAAGAAAGAAATCGGGGACAGAGGAGAATTGAGCATGTGCACTGTCTTCAGAGAATGTTGCTTTGGTGGAGGTTCTGTGTGAAATATGTTCTCGAAAATTCTCTCTTTTCTTTTTTCTAAGTGTCGAGCAAAAGTTTGGTCAAACGATTGTTATAGCTTTTGCAGGTCACCAGGGCTGAACCTTTCGTTGTTCGTACAGATCTGGTGTTGAGAGGTCAGTTAACTGGAGACTCCTTTCATAGTTAGATTAACTGAGTCTAATGGTGGACATGGCGGCGTTGTAGACAGCATCTCTAAAGTGTTCCCATCGGTCTTGGGCATTGGCAGTGGGTGGGCCAGGGAGAGAATCCTGCCTTCAGCATACGGAGCGGAGTGAAACAGGGTTGCGTCCTGGCTCCCACCCTGTTTGGAATCTTCTTTGCTGTGATGCTGAAACATGCATTTGGTCCTGCAGCTGAAGGTATCTACCTCCGAACCAGGACAGACGGAAAGCTCTTCAACCTCTCCAGATTAAGAGCCAAGACTAAAGTCAAGCTGAGGTGCCTGCGTGATTTCCTCTTTGCAGACGACGCAGCCGTAACCGCCCACTCAGCCGAGGACCTACAGCAGCTCATGACTTGCTTCAGCGATACCTGCCAAGACTTCGGGCTTACCATAAGCTTGAAGAAAACACAGGTCATGGGACAGGATGCTGACTCTCCCCCAGTCATCAGCATCAATGACCATGAACTGGATGTCATCCATGACTTTGTTTATCTGGGCTCAACTATCTCAGACACCCTCTCACTTGACGCAGAGCTCAACAGGCGCATCGGCAAGGCAGCTACCACCGTGACCAGACTGACAAAGAAAGCATGGAACAACAGCAAGCTGACTGAGCACACAAAGATCTACAGAGCCTGCGTTGTGAGCACCCTCCTGTATGGCAGCGAGTCTTGGACTTTGCATGCCCGATGAGAGCGAAAGCTCAATGCTTTTCATATGCGTAGCCTCCGACGCATTCTGAACTGGCAGGACAAGGTCCCAAACAACACTGTCCTGGAAAGAGCCGGATGCACCAGCATGTACACGCTGCTGAAACAGAGACGTATGCGCTGGCTCGGCCATGTCGTGCGCATGGACGACGGACGGATCCCTAAAGACCTCCTCTATGGAGAACTTGTGCAGGGAAAACGTCCCACAGGCAGACCACAGCTGCGATTCAAAGACGTGTGCAAGAGGGACCTAAAAGCCTTGAACATCGACCGGAACAACTGGGAAGCAACAGCCCTCGAACGGTCAGCCTGGAGACAGACTGTGCAGAAAGGTCTCTCCAAGTTCGAAGAGACACTCGCTCAGCAGCACGGGGACAAGAGAATGAGAAGAAAGGCTGCAGCCCAGGCAGACAGACCAGCGCCAGACTTCACCTGTGCCCTCTGCCACAGGAACTGTCATTCCCGCGTCGGACTGGCCAGCCACACCCGTCGCTGCACCAGAATAGACAGCTAGAGCGCAACTCCATAGTCTTCCGAGACTGAAGGATGCCTAATATATGACTTTCTTACTTCCGACTGATTAGAGAACAGAAAATAGCACACACTCTAACAGCATATGTTAAACACACACACACACACACACACACACACACACACACACACACACACACACACACACACACACACACAATCTCTCTCACTCACTCACTCACACACGCACGCGCGCGCGCACACACACTCTCTCTCTCTCTCTCTCTCTCTCTCTCTCTCTCTCTCTCTCTCTCTCTCTCTCTCTCTCTCTCTCTCTCTCTCACACACACACACACACACACACACACACACACACACACACACACACACACTCTCTCTCTCTCTCTCTCTCTCACACACACACACACACACACACACACACACACACACACACACACACACACACACACACACACACACACACGCACGCGCGCGCGCACGCACGCACGCGCGCACACACACACACACACACACACACACACACACACACACACACACACACACACATACACAATTTCTCAACATTTTACACTAAAACAAGCTTAATCGCTAGGCAGTAGGACGATCGAGAGGACAGTCACACACACTATTGAATTAAAAAAGAACTGAAAACCGAACTTCCCAAGAAATGCACAGGCTTCTGAAACATGCAACATTCACAAACTAGTTCTCTATACAATTGCTGGAAGCCATTTTTTAAGCTAAAAAATCTCTCTCTCTCTCTCTCTCTCTCTCTCTCTCTCTCTCTCTCTCTCTCTCTCTCTCTCTCTCTCTCTCTCTCTCTCTCTCTCTCTCTCTCTCAAACAGGGGAAGGGTGGGGTGTGTGCTGATCGTGCAGGTGACAGTCCAACATGTGTGTTGTCAAATGAGCACGTGAGACACGCAGCAGAGAGTACAACTATTTCATCTCGTGTCCAGCATGCCACTCTATTCTCTGTGTTTATGACACAAACGTGTGACACCCATGACACGATTCGCATGAATGAGAAAGCGGGTGTGATTGATTGCAGAGATGAAGATTTTGAAAAGGATGTAATGGTGTCAGAAGAAAGCACAGATTCCCTTTTTGTTTAACCATTGCTTCCAATGCATGTAAACATGATTTAATACAGGATGACTATTTGACGACAAAGGAAGATGATATGAAATACTCAGTTGATGGCGATGTTATGTATATGCCTGTAGATAATATGCCAATTACTGCATATGAGAAAGATGATCTGAAAGCATTAAATGTAGGCAGAGGGGGAGAGTGTGCTGAAGATAGCATAATGGAGAGGCTGGGGTGCAGTGATGACATGACAAGGAAAGGGAATGGGAACAGGGATGTTAAGACAGGGGGAGAAAGTGGGAGTTGGAGTGACATGACAAGGGAAGGGAGAGGGAGTGATGACTATTTGGCATGTGGAATTGAAAAAGAGGATAACAATAATCAACTGGATGGGAATGGAGGTGATATCGATGATACGTTTAGTTCTGCGAATTCTGTAAATATGGGTACATGTTTGGATAAAATGTCTTTTTCTCCACTGGAATGTGTGTGGACTGCTTTCAAAACTTGAGGATGCAGATTTTGTTGAGTTCATTTCTTCATTCGACTTCGTATGTCTTGTAGAAACCTTTCTTGAGAAGTTTGAGTCTAGTTTGTTTAAAGAACATGCGTTATTTGTAAAACCAGCTGTTAAGCTGGCACGACATGGGAGGTGTTCTGGAGGAATTGTCTGCCTTGTACGTACACCTCTAGTTACCCACATACGATATATTGATGATGATAGTGATTTTTTGTATGTATTTTATTAGATAAAGAATTCTTTCATTTTCATAAAAAAAACATTTTGTTTGTTTGCACGTATATACCTCCCGAAAATTCACCATATTATTCTGCATACGATTGTGATAATGGGATTAGTATACTTGAAGAAAGTCTTGTTGACAAGATGTTTTTTGTTTGATGATGCTCATATAATACTGTGTGGTGATTTGAATGCAAGGACTTCCGATTGTTCCCCTGATTACCTTGATGAAAGCAGATTGCATGACAATTTGTACAAAACATTTTACAGACCAGAAGAAAAGAATGTCCCATGACACAGTAATGAATTCCTATGGTAAAAAAAATTGCTGGACCTCAGTACGGCTTTGGAACTATGTATATTTAAATGGTTTGTGTCGTGGTGATGAAAATGGTCAGTATACATATATAGCCGATCAAGGGTGCAGTGTGAATGATTATTTCCTAACTTCCACATCTTTCTTTGATAGTAGTACGTGTGAGTTTTATGACTCTAAGTGTCCTTGACAGATTAGATCAGATCACCTGCCTCTTTTGTTGTGCTTTAATAATCAAACACGTATTACTTCTATTAGGAATTCTGTGAATAAGAGTGATGACATATTCATTGATAAATATAAATGGATTTCATCATATGCGCAGACATTTTTTGACTCAATGAACTCGAATAAAGTAATAAAAGAGTTAGAAGTTGCCACAGACTTAATCAATGTTGATCAACTTAGCAATGGATAGGTTTAAGCAGATTGTTAAAGATCAGGCAGGACATATGAGGAAACGAATACCGATACATAAGCAGTCAAAGTAAAGGATGGTTTGACCACGAATGCAAATCAAACAAACGAAAAGTGAAAAGACTTCATAGATTGTTTAAGCGTTCACTGGATAAAAATGACCGAATTAGATTTTGTATAGCTAGAAGGGAATACAAAAACATGATTATGAGGAAGAAGGAGACGAAATGAGTCAATGTTAAAGGAACTGCTTGATTCTGTTAAATGCCAGAAGACTTTTTGGGAAACGGTTAAGAAATTCTCTCATAAAAAAACACAACCACAAAATAACATATCTATTGATCAGTGGTTTGGTCATTTTAAGATAATATTAGATAGAGAAATACAAGATTTTCCAGATGATGATACAGTAGAGGATGGTGATGAGTTTTATGATAGACCAATATCTAGGGACGAGGTAATGATAGCAGTTAGAAAGCTGAAGAATGGTAAATCGGCTGGACCTGATGATTTAATTGGAGAGTTCTTTAAAAACGCAGGGGAGCCAGTGTTAATGTTTTTAGTAAAATTATTTAACCATTTATTCAGTAATGGCATCTATCCAGATGACTGGACTGAGTCAACTATTATACCACTTTTTAAGAAAGGCGAGGTCAATAACATGAACAACTACAGAGGTATTTCACTGTGTAATATAAGTAGTAAGTTATATAGCTCAATAATCAACAGCAGATTACAAGAGTGGGTAAATCTAAATAACATAACTGGGGAGCATCAAGCAGGCTTTAAGAAGACTACTGTACGATAGATCATGTATTTACATTGCTAGCTGCCATTCAGAAACAGTTTGCAAAGAATCAAAAGTTGTACGTTGCATTTGTAGATTTCGAGAAAGCTTTCGACTCCATTTCTAGAAATTTGCTATGGCCTGTGTTGCTAAAAAATGGAGTCAGTGGTAAATTATACAGATGTATTAAGAGTATGTATAGAGATGTAAAGGCTAGGATAAGAAGTGGGGGTAAATTATCAGAAGTTGTGAATTGCACAAGGGGAGTAAAGCAAGGTGATGTTTGCAGCCCGATTCTTTTTTCGTTGTTCGTCAACGAACTTGCACTAGAAATTATAGAAAATGGCAAACATGGTGTGTCCTTTGATTTGATAGAATTGTTCATATTACTCTTTGCGGATGATATTATCTTGTTATCAATATCGGTTGTTGGTCTACAAAGACAGTTGAATAGTTTGTATGCAGCTGCAATGAGACTAGAGCTAAAAGTGAATATGGAGAAAACAAATATCATTGTTTTTCGCAAGGGCGGGTATCTGGCTAGGCATGAACAATGGAGGTATGGAAATGAGCCAGTAAAAGTTGTAAACGTGTATAAGTATCTGGGTATATTCTTTTCAACCAGGCTGAGTTTTACCTATGCATGTAGAGATATAGTTAACAGAGCAAAAAGAGCTGTTCTAATTATATTTAAAGTAATGTATAAGCTTGAATGTAGTTCGTTTAATATATTTAAAAAGTTATTTGATTCACAAGTTCAATCATTTTACAATACGGGGCTGAAATATGGGCGTTTTGAAGGCGGCAATGTTATTGAAAAGCTGCATCTGTTTGCCATGAAACGCTTTTTAAACGTCGACAGTCGTACTCCTAATGATTTGGTATATGGAGAAATGGGGAGGTATCCTATCTATTTAAACTCGTACGTTAAATGCATCAGTTATTGGCTAAAATTGACAAGGATGGAAAATTACAAGCTACCATTTAAAGCGTATAAAGTGTTATATGATCTTGATATTAACGGAAAGAAGACTTGGGCCACAAATGTTCGCAAGTGCCTATATTCTTATGGTTTTTCTTTTGTATGGGATAACCAAGGTGTCGAAAATATTGCAGCCTTTATCATCAAATGCTTTAAACAAAGAATCATTGACTGCAGGTGGCAAGACTGGCATAGTCACATGTACACCAGTGACCGATTTGCTGAATATAGGGCATTTAAGGCAACAAATCTTGTGGAACCATATGTTGAAATTGTTATGAATAGATATGTTAAAAGTGCTCTTGCAAAACTTCGATTTGGTGTGTCAGATATAGCAGCCACCGATTTAGATACAGTGGAAAAGCAGATGAAATTATGTGTCGCTTGTGTCATGTTCGTAAGGAAGATGCCATTCATATATTCTTTCTTTGTTGCCCTGTTCTTCATGATTTAAGGATGAGATATATTCAGCCCAAGTATTATAATGACCCATGCCAGTTCAGGTTTAATCTACTAATGGCATGTAGAAATGAGAGTGTATTATCTAATGTTGCACTATTCACTTATAAAGCTTTAAAACGTTTGTGTACTGCTTCAACATAAAAGTGCTATGGATGGACCACATACCACTTTTTTTCCCTTTGTTTTGTTTCGTTATGCTTTACTTTATTTTTGTTTAGTACTTGACAAATGCTTTATGATCAGTGCCTAAATTGCGTAATGTTAGTATATACATGTGTGTACATGTGTGATCATATGAGTTGGTGAACGACCACCCCCTTCAGTTAGGGGCCTAGGCCTAAAAACTGAATAAACATTCGCATTCGCATTCGCATTCGCATTTCTCTCTCTCTGTGTGTGTGTGTGTGTGTGTGTGTGTGTGTGTGTGTGTGTGTGTGTGTGTGTGTGTGTTGACTCCCTGACTCTGCTGATCCGAGTCAGCCCAGTGTCAGATGCTGCCTGACGGTAACACTGAGCTGATCACGAGCCATCAGCTGCCGTGCCCTTAATTCGACCTTTGTCTACACACACACACACACACACACACACATGCACATCTACTTTTTTTTTCGGCGCTGCCGGCATTTAAACCTACTGCACCGGGATTGACATGTGTCTTTAGGCGTTGTATTTTGGACGGATATCTTATTAATGAAGGCAGTGGGCTCTTCCTCTGAAGCGGGATTTCTAAGCCTTTGTGAATTTCACTTTTGTTCCTCCTCGACCAGATCCAGACAAAACATCTTTCAGTTGGCTCTGCCATCGTGTTTAAGATTTTGGTTGTTCTCACAATAGAAATCAAGATCGGTTTCATGAGATCATAGGTTGTTGATGAAGCGATGAAACACACACACGCGCACGCACGTACGCATGCCACACGCACGCGCATACGAACGCACACACACACGCACACGCACGCACGCGCGCGCGCGCGCGCGCGCACACACACACACACACACACACACACACACACACACACACACACACACACACACACACACAGAGGCGCAAAATGGATGTGATTTAGAGTATCCTAGTTTTTATCTCAGCAGCAGCCTACTTTTCATTCCGCAACCATTTTGCGCTCAGTTTGAGGAGATCAGTGTTTGTTCTTTCTTCATTATCATTGTGTTGAATGTTGTTTGTCTTGACTGAAAAAGACCAAAGCGGTTGAAACGCGTCGTGATTTGTCATGTAATTTGTTTGTCTCTTTCGCTTGGAGGAACAATCTTCTTTTGTACGCTCAGTTCTTATAGAACAGGGAGTACTTTAGAATGGGAACGAAGAAATGCTGTGTGTGTGTGTGTGTGTGTGTGTGTGTGTGTGTGTGTGTGTGTGTGTGTGTGTGTGTGTGTGTGTGCGCGCGCGCGCGCGTGTGTGTGTGTGTGTGTGTCCGTCCGTCCGTCCGTGGTCAAAATGTGTTCCACTCGCTCCAGACAAAACTACTGGGCCGATCTTTCTGAAAATTTGTAGGTATGTTCATTATGGGTCACGGATGCTGCCCGATGCTTGCCCGATGCTTCAGTTTACCGTTACAGCCGTTACTAACGGCTGTAACGGCCTGTGGCGTTTTTTTTCTTTTTTTTAATAGAATATCTCAGAAAGTACTTGACCGATCTTTGTGAAAATTAGCAGGTATGTTCATTATGGGTCACGGACGATGCCGATGTTTTAGTTTACCTCGTTATAGCCGTTACTAACGGCTGTAACGGCCTGTAACGGTTTTTCTTCTTTATGGAATACTCAGAAAGCACTTGGCTGATCTTTCT
>JADBJO010002475.1:265559-311047 GCA_016801955.1 Conus betulinus
TATTGGACGGACCCCCACCTCCCCTTCTTTCCTCACGTCTGTACAGGAAGTGATGTCAGTATGACCCATGTTAGTGCTGGCAGTGTGATGTCATCAGGGCCGGTGGCCAGCACGGACGGCCTGGGGTCCACAGGAAGTGATGTCCTCAGGAACGGTGATCAGCAAGGACGGCCTTGGGTCCGCAGGAAGTGATGTCATCAGGGCCGGTGGTCAGCACGGACGGCCTGGGGGTTCACAGGAAGTGATGTCATCAGGGCCGGTGGTCAGCACGAACGGCCTGGGGTTCACAGGAAGTGATGTCATCAGGGCCGGTGGTCAGCACAGACGGCCTGGGGTTCACAGGAAGTGATGTCATCAGGGCCGGTGGTCAGCACGGACGGCCTGGGGTTCACAGGAAGTGATGTCATCAGGGCCAGTGGTCAGCATGGACGGCCTTGGGTCCACAGGAAGTGACGTCACTGGCAGCAGTTTCTGGGAGGCTACAGTGCGTCCCTTCCTTCCTTCCTCGTAAGTCGTTGTCTTTTGTGCTCTGCCAATTGTGATTTGGTTATCTGTGACTGTGAATCATGGTGATGGTATGCAGTCATCTTTGTGCACTGCCAAATTGTTATATGGCTATCTGTGACTGGAACAATGGGATGGGTAGTCAGTCATCTTTTTCACTACCGATTGTGATATAGTTACCTGTGACCTGAATAATTGTAATGGGTATACAGTCATCGAGTCTCCGCAGCCTGTAGGAGCTTTGAAATAAAGCAAGTGTTGGTGCATCCCATCTAAAGCAGTTTACTTAGACTTTGCTGAGTCTCTGACAATATTTCAGGTACATAAAGACAGATTATGACATCCTCCTAAAGTTAGACGGGGGGGGGGGGGGGGGGGGGGGGGGGGGGAGAGAGAGAGAGAGAGAGAGAGAGAGAGAGAGAGGGAAGGGAAGGGGGGGGGGGGGAGATAATTAGAAGAGATTGGGGTGAATGGAAAGAAATCAAAGGGAGGATAGGGGGAGGGGGGAGTAGTCTCTCCGCGTTCCTCCTATGGCCACCATCAGCCCTTCCCCCGATTGTGGATATGCCATTGTTGAAAAATCACCTTGAACCATGAACTCGCTATTGTGGAAATTAAAAGCTGAGGTCAAGGTGAAAGCAAGGCGACAGAAAGGTGTTCACTTCATCTTGATCTGTGAGGTTTGAGGATAAAGATGGAGACAGGTTTGGATCGGAGAGTATAGATGAGGTAGCAGTGTTTTGAGGATAAAGGTGATGAATCTGTGGAGACAGGTTTGGATTGGGAGAGTATAGATGAGGTAGCAGTGTTTTCATGATAAAAGTGATGAATTTGTAGAGACAGGTTTGGATTGGAGAGTATAGAGATGAGGCAGTGTTTTGAGGATAAAGGTGATGAATCTGTGGAGACAGGTTTGGATGTTTTGAGGATAAAGGTGATGAACCTGTGGAGATAGGCTTGGGTCGGAGAGTGTAGATGAGGGTAGCAGTGTTTTGAAGATAAAGGAGATAAATCTGTGGAGACAGATTTGGATCGGAGAGTGTAGATGAGGCAGCACTGAGCCCATCAGACAAGGATCGGCCATCAACAGGAAGACGTTGGCTGGTGGTCAGCTGGTGTTCATCCATGGTCTGAACTCTGTGGGGCTGACTTTTGAGATAGGTCATCGTTGCCGAATGCCAGGTTGCTCAGCTCAAGTCACAGGCTGATAGGGTTGGCGTGTAGGGCAGTTTTCACCCACCCCACCCACCCCTCTTCCCGACTCTGGTGGCTTTCCTTTTCTTTTGGGTCTGGGCAAAAAGCATTGCCAGTTGTTGACAGTTAATCTGCTATCAATAACAGCCTCCAGGAGTGCTTCACACGTGGACCTTCAAAGGCCTGGAGACTTTATAGGGAAGTCGGTCTACAGTCATTTCAGGGAAGTCAGTCTACAGTCATTTCAGGGAAGTCAGTCTACAGTCACTTCAGGGAAGTCAGTCTACAGTCACTTCAGGGATACAGTGTGCGCTGGTATGTAAGCCACTCCCACCAAATTTGAAAACAATAACAACACACCCCCCCCCCCCCACCCCCACCACCACCACCCCAAAAACCTCATATTGTGTAAGAGTGGATGAGCTGCATGGAAATAGCAGTGTGAGAACTGATGGGTGAAGCGAGTGACACACCACTGTAAACAAGGACTACGAAGCATGTGTTGTGCATAGGTCTTTTTTTTTTTTTTTTTTTTTTTTTACACATGTATACAGTGTAAAAAGTTTGTAACTATGTTACACACTACCATGCCTGTCTTTATAGTGAGAATGGTGTACGGTGTATATTTGTCACTATTTTACATATTACTATGCCTGTCCTTACGGCGAGAATGGTGTATGGTGTATATTTGTCACTATGTTACAGTTTACTGTGCCTGTCCTTACAGTGAGAATGGTGTATGGTGTATGTTTGTCACTGTTTTACAGTTTACTGTGCCTGTCTTTACGGTGAGAATGGTGTATGGTGCATGTTTGTCACTGTTTTACACATTGCCATCTCTATCATCATAGTGAGAACGATGTTTGGTGTGAATCTGTCACTAGTTTACATTGTCACATGTGACTTCACAGTGAGAATAATGTGTGGTGTAAATCTGTCACTGTTTTACATTGCACATGTGTCTTTACAGTGAGAATAGCGTACATTGTAAATCTGTCCTATTTTACTTTGCCACATGTGTCTTTACAGTGAGAATAGTGTGCAGTGTAAATCTGTCACCATTAAAACGTTGCCATGCTGTCTTTACTGTGAGACTGGCAAGTTGTCTAAAAGCTGTCTTCATTTGTTTTGCTATGCATGTATTTTCAGATGCCACTGGCTCTTAGAGTGTAGAGATTCACTGTCACTTGCTATATTTGTCCTAACAGGGGACATTTACCTAGAGTGCGTCTGGCCAAAGAACAAATAAACACAAAAACATAGAGCAGAAATACTCTCAGTAGTTCACACTACAAAACAGACTCGTGAATTCTCAACAGATTTGTCTTTTGATAGATATCACAAAGAAAAGACTTTTTTAAAAAAAAAAATGCAGGCAGCAAAACTCCCCCGATGTCGGTCAGCATGAGAATAGAGTTTGTCTGTCACTGCTGTACGTTTCCATGGATGTCTTTGCAGGTGAGATGAGAATAGAGTTTGTCTGTCACTGCTGTACGTTTCCATGGATGTCTCTGCAGGTGAGATGAGAATAGAATTTGTCTGTCACTGATGTACGTTTCAATGGATGTCTCTGCAGGTGAGATGAGCGCCCCCTACCCACGCGCTGAGCGACAGGCCAGGAAAGGGGGAGCAAGCGCGGCAGCGCCTCAGGAGGGCATCCTGTTCCATTGGCGACTTCAGTGAGAGCTGGAAACTGCCAGGCAGGCGCCGTATGTTGCCACTGCTGGGTGGGCCGATCGTCCGCCTAGAACAGCTGCTGAGGTGAGGAGAGTGTGTGTGTGTGTGTGTGTGTGTGTGTGTGTGTGTGTGTGTGTGTGTGTGTGTGTGTGTGTGTGTGTGTGTGTGTGTGTGTGTGTGTGTGTGTCTGTGTAGTGTGTGTGTGTGTGTGTGTGTGTGTGTGTGTGTGTGTGTGTGTGTGTGTGTGTGTGTGTGTGTGTGTGTAGTGAAAATGTGTGTGCAGAGTGAGTGTGTGAGCGAGTGTGTGTAGTGAATGTGTGTGATGTGTGTATGTGTGTGTGTGTGTTCGCGCGCGCGCGCGCGCGCACGCGCACGCGCACGTGTGGTGTGAATCTACATGTTTGTTTTTTTCTCTGTAATGTTTGGATATGATCACATTGTATTGAGACAAATAAACCAGCATGACACCTTAGGTACCCTGTAGATTATCTCCCTGCCATGCAATCTCACTGTATCTGCTATCGGAACACCACGCCGTACGGGTACTTCTGTCTTGGCCTCTGGTTTCTCTTTCCACCCCCCCCACCCCCCCCCCCCCCCATCCCCTTTTTCTCCCTCCCCTCACCCTCCCATCTGTCACATTCTCTCCCATTATCTCCTTGTGTATAGGTCATGAGCCCGTTGCTCTTCAAGTCGGTGACATGAGATCTGTGGCAGGATTGATGCTATGTATGTGTGTGAACTGAGGGTGTGGACAAATCATGGGGCAACATCGTCAGCATTCTGCCCTGTGCCTCTTTCCTCTCTCTCTGTCCGCCTTCTCTCTGTAGATCTCACCTTGGGTCATGACTCTTCTTTCTTTGATGCAGCAGTCACTAAATTCATCCTCAGATTCCATGATGCGCACTTTGTGATAATGGGTCACTCAACATCCAACAGGAACAACTATGGTGTGTAGCCAGTGATACACCACTCCGTGTTTACCTCTTCATTGAATGTTAGTTATAAACCTCTCAGCGTTTACCTCTTCATTGAATGTTAGTTATAAACCTCTCAGCGTTTACCTCTTCATTGAATGTTAGTTATAACCTCTCAGCGTTAACCTCTTCACTGAACGTTAGTTATAAACCACTCAGCGTTAACCTTTTCATTGAATGTTAAGATATAAACCACTCAGCGTTAACCTCTTCATTGAATGTTAAGTTATAAACCACTCGGCATTAACCTCTTCATGAATGTTAGTTATAAACCACTCGGCATCAACCTCTTCATCGAATGTTAGTTATAAACCACTCCGCGTTAACCTCTTCATTGAGTGTTGGGATGTGTAGAGCAGCATTAAGCTCTTCACTGAGTGTTGGGGTGTAGGAACCACTCAGCATTAAGCTCTTCATTGAGTGTTGGGGTGTAGGAACCATTCAGCATTAAGCTCTTCATTGAGTGTTGGGGTGGTGTAGGAACCACTCAGCATTAACCCGTCGACTGCCCTTGCATGAAAGGCGTTCTAGGTGGTTTCTGGAAAGCTGTGTGCCTCACATCGAACGCCGTTCGAGGCAGTTTCATCATCAAAATCCGGCGATTTAATACAGTGTGCATCCTGCTACGTAATCGCTGACCAGAAAGGAATTCAACAGCATCTACCTCACTCATCAGCATTACAAAAAAAAAAGTCTTGCATTTGTGGCCCGTCATGCCCTGCTTTCTTGATGACCTGTTTCGATGTCCTCTCCATGTCTACGCCCTCCGTGAGTCCATGCTACATTCATGGCTATTGGCATGGGACTGTTGGCGTCAGTGACTATTGTCAACAGTAACTGAAGTGTCCTGTGTCTGCTGCCTCAGAAGAGGCACCACCGAACCACTGAACATCACAGTCACTCTGCAGCAAGACGGCGTCTTCTCTGGTAGTAGTTTGCCTAAAGATGACTTGATACCGACTGCTCCCTGTGGATTGCTGATGCTGGGGTTGTGATGGGACAAGCGAGGGTGTGGCTATGACCAGAGAGCGGGAATGACTAGGTGGCTATACAGAAACATGGAGGTGAAACAATTAAACGCAACTCAATGCTTTCCCACTGAATCACATAGCGACAGATAATTCACATCTTCCATCCTTTGTCACACACCCAAGCACGCTCGCGAGAATGTACACAAACACAAGCAGAGTCGAAGAATTTTATTTTACACTGCATTGTAGAACAAGTTATCTCATCAACAGGATCAACAACGGATGCCACCATCATCATGATGGCCATGCATTCAGTTTCACAGTGCCACTCATCACAAAGTTCCTGTAACAAATTCATCGTGAACAGGGCCAGGCGCTTTTACTAATTTGACCATCATTTTAACACAACTCAAATTTTTTCTGTTTTTCATTTTCAGGCCATTTTTCTCTCGAACAGGTGGAAAGGTGGGGGGGGGGGGGGGGGGGGGGGGGGGGGGGGGGAGTGAGGGGGGGGAATCTAGGTCAACTGCATGGTCTGAGAAGAAATAAGAAACGACGAGACAATGACTGACACTATCCTGAACTGCTGACACCACGTCCACAGACAAGTGTGGGGAGAGGGGGGGAAAATGCAGAGGTCTGGGTATAGATGGCCGTTTCCTGGAGGTCTGCTGGTCCATGATGTTGTAGCGCTGTCTTGGCAGCAGAGGTGCAGACCGCAACAGGCAGTGACCTCTCAACAGTCATCCCATGTGGTTAAACATACAAAACTGTACATACACTGTGTGCCCACAGATACACAAGATTAAATACAGGTTGTGCTCAATAGTCCAACACAGAGCTAACTGTGCACTGATTAACACCATATATGGCAAGAACTTCCATAACATTCCACGGAATACGTTCATACATATTTACACTAATGTACCCGAACACAATCGGGTGACACGACCCAACATGGAAGAGCTGAGAAGACCCTGTTTTTATCACACACACAAAATTCTCCATTCTGTGGGGGGTCACATCACCAACATCCAGAAACAAACCACCACACCAACAGGAACATGCTTTGCAGGCTGGGGGAGAGGGAGGAGGAGGAAAAGACATGGGGGTTCAAGGAAGGGGATGGGAGGGTTCTACACTGATGACACGTTGCTTTGGAGCATGCAGACACTGATCACAGTCTTGGGGGGTCAATGCCTGGAATGTCTTCTACAGTGAGGACACTGTTCTACGGGTCAGTGGCCTGTCTTCTACAGTGAGGACACTGTTCTGGGGGTCAGTGGCCCTGTCTTCTACAGTGAGGGCACTGTTCTACGGGTCAGTGGCCCTGTATTCTACAGTGAGGGCACTGTTCTACAAGTCAGTACATGGCCTGGTATTGTACACTAATGACACTATTTGGATGGGTCCACACATGCCCTAGTATTCCAAATCGATGACATCATTCTAGGGGTCAATGCATTCTCCTGTTTTGCACAGTGACAACACGATTTGGGGATGGGGGGGGGGGGGGGGGGGGGGGGGGGGGAAGGGGAAGGGGAGGGGAGGGATTGCGGGAAGGTGCAATACATGGCCCCTTTGTATTCTACACTGCTGACACTGGTCCGGGGGAGGCCTCCGGGTATTCTACACTGGTGACGAACATGGCCAGCAGGAACCTAGGGCATGCATTTCACTGTTGGGTTTTGTGTTGAACATGCACATTTCCACGGACGTTTGTCTGCAATCTTTACAGATGAATTTTGAGTGGGGGGAAAAAAAAGTAAGAAAAAAAAAAAAGAAGGTACCGATACACATGTGACTGTAATGACTACTACTTTCTACAGCTGAAGTAGGTCCCTTCTCTGTCCCTTCCCTTGATCCTCCTTCCCCCGCAGATGTTACAGTGTTTACCCTGACGGTGATATTCAAAGTTTTATAAAGAAACGGCCATTTTTTGTTCACTCAACAAGATAAAAACCCTCCATTCCTGCTTGTTGCCACAAAGGGAAGCTGTTTGATGTTGAGGAAAGTCTGCTCTCATCAGTTCATGTCTAAACACAAAATGGGACATGGACTGCCTCAACCACACTTGCAACATGGTCAACCACATCATTTCGTGGTTTTTTTTTTTCAACACGAGGGCAAAGGAAAATGGAAATGGTGAAGTTGGTCCCTAGAATTACCCATCTGTTTACCAGTGAAAACCTGTTCTGAAGCCCGCTGTACTGAGGAGACGCACCCGACTTCAACCCATACCTCGACACAGTTTCACCCACATTCGGATTTTACATCAACTAGTCAGCCCTTCAGCCATGCTGTGGATACCAAGCTCTCTTGTTTACAATGCAATTTATACACAAGTATGACAATCAAACTGGCCTGACATGAAAAGTTTGCGTACTGAAAACCAACCAACAAATCAAGAAACAAAAACCACTATTATGTCCTATTTGCAGCACACACACACACACACACACACACTGAAAAAAAAGGGGCAACCTACAGTTTGGGACAACCTACAATTTGCAACAAAATTTGTCGCCTGGTTTTAAAAAATGAGACCACTAATCAACATGGACAAACGAAATCACAAGACAAAACACGACATGCTTCAACCTCTTAGGCCTTTTCCAGGCAAAGTAAACTACAGTCAGGACAACGAAAACGAAGAAGAGCGATCACTTATCTTTGTTAATACATTTGGCGCAAGATGGGCGTTGTTTGTCACCTGGTGTTCACCTCACAGGTCTGCTCACCTTGGTTCAGAAGAAGTGAGAAGTACAAGCTGAAGGGTACAGTATATCAAGGCACTTGTTCACACCAGTCCATTTTGCATCAAATGCATGTGGAGAAGGGGAGGTGGATGGAACTGCCTGCATCCTAATAAAGGACGGGGCAGAGTGCTACTTCATCAGACCATTTGATAGTTAGTCCATCAGGCATTTGCCACCCCCGTAGCTTTGTATTTCCTGACACCCTCAATACATACAAGAAATGATCTTGAAGGACTGAAGCATCATCTCTCACGCCTTTAAGCTATCCCCCCCCCCCCCCCCCCCCCCCTCCCCCAACTGAAAAGCATGTTTTGAAGATCAAATGAAGGAAATTTTTTCTTAGAATTACAAAGTAAGTTCTTGAAAGTAACTACGCAGATCTGTGGTTAAGAATGATTTTATCACTTATCAAAGGTATCACCACCTGGTGTTTGCACCTCTAGACAGCCTGACATTGGCATACCGATGTGATCTGACAGGCGTAAGCCCGTGTAGTTCAGTCTCTACTGCTAGAAATCACGATTCCACCATTTAGGAGGCCTTGATGTTTGGGAGGTGACCGTTGACTGACAGTGCCCCATGTCAGCTGGAACCAGTAAGCCTAGGTGTGGGAGCTGACGACAGGTACCATGCCATGTGACCTGGCAGTCGTCAGGTGGCGGATCCACGATCCGGATCCACTGATGTGGAACACAGATTGCCATACAGCAACAGAGAACAGAGACCGCTGCCTGGGTCTTCGGACACTGACCCTCTGGTAAGGCACCCAGTGCCCTGGACTTCAGAGACAGGGAGGGAGGAGGGACGAACAGGAGGGAAGGATGGTGGACGCAAGGCTCCTGGTTGCCTCACCTCTTTCAGCCCAGACCATGTGGAGCTCAGGACTGTTAACAGCAAAGGGGACACCCTGAGAGGTCTGCATCCGTGGGCACCTTGTCCAAGAGTGCAGGTCCCGTCAAGACGCAGCAGGCACCTGCCACTCTGCGGGAAAAAGGGCAGGGCTCTGTGGAGGCTGCGATGAGGAGCGCTCACCTCATCCTGAGGGTCGGCCTCCAACTGTGACAGCTGTACTGAAAATGGTGTTCTTCAAGAACAGTACAACGTCAGTACTGACTCTTGCATGGATGGGCAGGAATATCTGCCCACCCCCCCCCCCCCTCCCCCCAACTCTCTCACTGTGGCTGACTTCACGGTGTGTTGGATGACTGCCATGGCTGTCGGTCTGCTCTTCAACCAATGTGTGCCTTCCTCCCAGCCAGGAACCCAGAAAGGGAACTTAGCGAAGTGACACTGTTATAGTGCCATCTGATTAATATTCGCAGAAAAGAAGCTACGTCTCACACAAAACAAACTGGAATGTTTCCTATCATTACATTGTACCTGATGGTACAAATTTTGCTTGTGTAGAACAAACAAATGTACTTTCCATGAGGAACATTCACATTATACCAACCAGGGAATTTATACCGCTCGCATGCCAGAGAGTTACTGCCCTATCCACTATTTTGCTCTGCACGTGTGCACTCACAGAAAGGAAATGTTCATGCCATGCGCCCCCCCACCCCCCCCCTCCCCTCCCCTTCCATCTACCACGAGGGGTAACTATGTATCAACCCCTTGCCTCTGGAAAACAAAAAACGTCCTCTGACTGTGTCGATCAAGTGTCGACAGACTTGGCTCCACCGGCGACCCGTAACGACCGCTGACTGCACACGTGGAAGAATTCACAGAGCTGTGATCACACTTCCACTGGATGACAGGCAACAATCTTCTTCTTCTTCTTCTGCATTACGTAGGCTGATACTCCTGCGGACACTCCCTACATGGACAGGAAAATATTAATCCCATCTACCCAACAAAGGAGTGGAGTTTTGTGTGCATGACTGTTTTTTTTTTATCCCGCCATTAAGGCAGCCATACTCCATCTTTGGGGAAGGTGCATGCTATGTGTAACATGTCATCCATACTAACGGCCAAACTGGCCTTCTCTTCCGAAAGCTGGTGATGGATTTTTAGTGTGTGCAAGATGTTATGTGTGCGTTCACACACGGAACCTCGGTTTATAGTCTCATTCAAAGGACTGTATGGGAAATGGAGTCAGAACCAATGTTAACTGCCGAGGGAAAAACCCCCCTGTACCGAAACAGCCTGGCGGAGATTCAAAACCCGCAACCCTTGGATTACGAGTCCGGCGCTCTACCAACTGAGCTATTCCGGCCCCCGCAGGCAAAAACCAACAACTGCCATCATGAGGAGCGAGGGGGGGTGGGGAGGGGGAGGGGGTGGGGGTGGGGTGGGAGAATAGGCCCCACTGCCCACTGGTTTTCTTCACGCTGCTATTGGGCTTCATTCGTCACGTATACCTGATGTAAACTTATGTATATATTGATGTAAAGTGACGTATAATTGATGTAAAGTGATGTATAATTGATGTAAACTCATGTGTAACTGATGTAAACTGACGTAAAACTGGTACAGCTTGACATAAGCTACTGGAATGGTGAGTGACGGGAACACTCCCCAAGTAGAGGAAGACCCCAACATGGAAGACAAAATTGCTGTGCTGTGAGATCAGTTTTGTTTTAGTGTCCGACCCAAACAGCTGCCTACATAATAGGCAGTCCATTGGTGTGTTTTAGAGTCTGACCCAAGCAGCCAATCGGGTATTTTAATGTCTGACCCAAACAGCTGTCTACAGGATACCTACTGAAGCAGCCAATCGGTATTTTAGTGTCTGATCCAAACAGCTGCTACAAGATACCTACTGAAGCAGCCAATCAGTATTTTAGTGTCCGACCCAAACAGCTGCCTACACGATACTCCTGAGGCAGTCCATCGGTCTGTTTTAGTGTCCGACCCAAACAGCAGCCTACAGGAAACCTACTGCGGCAGTCCACAGCTTAACAGGGCTTCTGGTAAGGAAGATTAATGCCTGCATCAATGTGTATGTGTGTGTGTGTGTGTGTGTGTGTGTGTGTGTGTGTGTGCACATTATTCACACTGGTGTTTAGTGAACTCCACTACCTTGCTGTGACAGGAAAAGTGAAAAGTAAAAGTTTAGCTATTGTTGTTAAGATTCCACGGTTCTAGTACATTCACTGTACAAAAACCAAGCGCTGTGCTTTGGCAAGACGGACGACAAACCATGGCACACGGCTGTCCGCTCTGTCCAAGAAAGCACCCCACCCCCTCACTCACAGCCCCTGCACCATCAGCGCAGCCAGGCCGGCCGCATTCAGGTCATCCTGTGGCTTCCCTTGGAACCCTCACCAACACCATCCATCACCAGGATCACCGGAATCACCATCACTGGAATCAACTGCCAATGCTTCCGTTCAGCTGGTGGGGGGTGGGGGTGGAGGTGGGGGGTGGGGGGGGGGGGTGTTCAAGACATAGTCATGATGACAGAAGTAACAAAAAGGCAAGTAACATGGTTACAAAACTTTTTTAAAAAGACAAAAAAAAACCAAAAAAAACTGGTGACACAAAGACAGAAGAAAAAACAAACGTGTTAATCTAAAAATACATGGTCACCATAGGATAGGTCAAAGGTTAATGTCTGACAGTCTAAGGTGAAAGGTTAATGTCTGACAGTCTAAGGTGAAAGGTTAATGTCTTACAGTCCAAGGTGAAAGGGTACTGTCTTACAGTCTAAGGTGGAAGGTTAATGTCTTACAGTTTAAGGTCAAAGCTTAATGTCTTAACAGTCTAAGGTGAAAGCTTAATGTCTTACAGTCTAACTGCCCCCTGGGCCAACAGGCTGATGGCTGTTCAACACGTCCAAGGCACAGCAATAGGAAGTCGGAGCCCAACCCTCATCTTCTGCACGCACACCCCCACCCCCCCCCCCCCCCCCCCCCTACATCTTCCCTTACTCTTCCCTGCACTGAATCAAGTTGCCATTTTTTACTGCTGGCTGGGTGAAGGCTTTGAAGGGCTGTCTGCCGTAACACCATCCAAGTGGTTTGAACTCATGACCTCAGCCTTACAGGCTTTCGCTCCCACCATTCAACCGACTGGGTGGATGGATGCGAGGGGAGGGGGGAGGGTGCTTCTAAAAGGAACAAGCCTAACATTTCAGAGAGTAAACAGCACGAACACATTTTAGAAAATACGCATGAATAGAAAATCAAAGGTGAAATGGTGATTTTTTTTTTTCCAGAAAGGGAAAGAGAGGGGTCAAGGGGCCACCACAGCCCGTGGTGGGCACAAAGGGCAGTGCTCCTGTTGGGAGAGCACAGGGGCCACAACTCCTTGACACTGGAGAAATTCTGATACATATTTGAAAGAAAACTGAATTGATTTTGATGCAAACTGAAGCCTCTTTTAGGACAAGCGTTTTGCCTCTGTTATCATGGCGGGTAGAACTGTGAACTTTCAACACGAGTCCATGAAATGAAGGTGAATTTTCAGAGAATTTAATGAGAGACACCACATGCACTGAACACCAGCAAATGGCATACAATCAAGCTATCAGAGACACAGACTAGAAACAGCATTTCACCTTAACAGGGATGTGTGTGTGTGTGTGTGTGTGTGTGTGTGTGTGTGTGTGTGTGTGAGTGCAAGTATGTATGTGAGAGTGTGTGTGTGTGTGTGTGTGTATGTGTGTGTGTGTGTGTGTGTGTATGTATGAGAGTGTGTGCGTGTATATGTGTGTGTGTGTGTATGAGTGTGTGTGTGTGTGCGCGCACGTGCGTGCATGTGTGCATGAGAGAGAGAGGGTTTGGAACAAACTGAAGAAGACCAAAGCAAGTGCAGGTACAGGAATACATTCTATGATAAGAACTGAGGGGAAAAGTTACACTGACAACAGCCCACCTGACCAAAGAAGCCACGTACGGCTGGTAACACATTCCACTTCATCAAAGTTGTCAAGCCAGTAAGCTGCTAAAGGTCAAGAGACAGAGAGATGAGAATAGCGATAGAGAGCATCACAGAGAGACAGAGACAGACAGATGAGAATAGCGATAGAGAGCATCACAGAGAGACAGAGGCAGAGCGAGAGGTAAGTCCGTATCAACCCTGAACGCAAAAATCAGTTTCAGCTCTAGATTCTTCCGAAGTTCAGGAGGGTTCCGAGCATGCTCTGTGAATCATCTCATTTCATCCGTAGCCCCATTTCAGCCCTGCACCGTCAACAACCGTACACCACCATGTCAAACTGACACCAGCCAGCATGATCTAGCTTCGCACATCACTGTTGATGCCGAGACCTGTCTGCAAGTTTTTTTCACCTGGCCATTCCCACACCTTGCCTGCTCTTCTTCTCAGTCATGTTAACCTTCTGACGCACTTTCACCTTTTTCACCCTTGCAGGCACGCTTTAGCCAGCTGGCTTACAACTGGTGGCAAAACAATGCCAAGCTGTGACCCTGAATAGCCCTCTCCACAGTACTAGCCATGACCTCTACAGAGCGAGGGCCGAACTTCAACCGCTCATTTCCAATTTCTGTTCTCGGTGCCAAAAAGTTTGTGTTCGGAAGCTCTTGCAAGCCTTTTTTGTAAAAAAAAAAAAAAAAAAAAAAAAAAAAAAAAAAACACCCGCACACAAAAAAATGGATGATCAAACAGAAGTTTCACCCTTGTAAGATGAACGTACAATCGAGATAAACATTTTTAAGCAATTTCATATGATTATAGGATGAACAACAAACAGAAACACATGCTGGTAAGCGTACATGACTACAAGAGTAATAGGAGATATATATTTTTGTAGGTACGTATGACTGTATAAAACAAAATATTTTACAAAGTGTATGAGACTATAACATGAACAAAAGACAAACAAAAACATGTGGAACAAAGAGACACACACATTTTAACAAGAATGCATGCCAACAAAAAGGAATATAAGACAAACACACACATTTTCATCACTACATACGTCTTCAAATGACGAAGCTGCAAATACATTAGTGCATTAACGCAAAGGCAACTATATACCCCAAGCACAAAGTTCCTCTTTAAACTGAACACATTTGTGCACAAACCAAAATCCCCAGATCCTGCACTCTGCATACATCACAGAGGCTAAACAGTCTGTGTCTGGCAAGAAGTTTCCCTCCTTGACCCCCCCCCCCCCCCCCCCAAGAAAAAAAAATCAATGTCGCTATGTTTGTCAAAACCTATTGGCACTGCATGAGAAACCATTTCTCATCTCTACGGCTATACTGGCCATCGGGGTCGAAGCCACAGCGGTGTGGTGCAACAACTGCGGCAGAGGGGAACAGAACAAAGCGTGAACATGTAGTTTCCAGGGGAAAAGATGACATAACTGGTCCACAAGCTCATGTGAACGAACACACACACACACACACACACACACACACACACACGCACACACCAAGAGAACAGTTTTAGTGTCACTGCAGAGTCCAGCTGACTATGCACAGCGCTTTCTGGGCTGGAGGGAAAGAATGGAATGGAGAGAAAGGAGGAAGGGAGTGGAAGAAAGTAAGGGGTGACAGACACACAGTGGAAGAGGAAGGGGGGGGGGGGGGGGGGGGGGGGAGGTAAGTAGTTGCAAAATGTCAAGGTCATCCCACCTGTAATCGTCCACGAACGCAACACTTCACTTACTGGGGGAGGGGTAAAACGAATATGTGGATTGCAGATGGCATGCTTGTTAGCATTTCAGCATCAGTGTGATCATATCCTGTGTGTCTAAACAAGCACAGGCTGTTTTTTTTTTTTTGCTTTTGATTGCATTTTGCGTTGCCACACTAATGTGTTTGCCGCTAAACAATTCAACCAACACAAACCAAAGGGCACAGCACTGACAATGCACCAGGACCTGAATTTCCCAAAGGAAGTGTCCACCAGGACCTGAATTTCCCAAAAGAAGTGTCCACCAGGACCTGAATTTCCCAAAGGAAGTGTCCACCAGGACCTGAATTTCCCAAAGGAAGTGTCCACCAGGACCTGAATTTCCCAATGGAAGGGTCCACCAGGACCTGACCTGATTTCTCAATGGAAGTATGTCCACCAATGAATAGCAAAAGGCAAGGCAACAAAGCACAATGCAGTATCTTACTGCAAAAAGCTAAAACTGAAGTTACATGGAATGTAAAATGCCAGGGACACATTTCAACACAATTTCAGTGATACGTTTTTTAAAAAATCCTGACACACACAAACGTAAACATTTTTTTACACAATCCATTCAAGGATTCCAGTGACAGTAAGTGTACAAAACGATTCGCCAGTTCTTTGAACTAATCCTTACAAAATTGTATATCACTGCTAAAATGCATCAAACATGACGAAAACAGAAACAGAAAAAGAAACTTCAAAATCAAATTGAAGCATGTTAAAATACAATATATCCAACATCATCATCATCACATATTTTGATGCCCAGATTCAACATGTTTTTCGAAACACTTTAGAGCTAAACTCAACATAGTCATACACCATATTCAACGTTTGATATTTCCTCATGCAAATCATTTTCATAACTATTACAATTTTCATATTCTTGTAAAAATGGAAAGTGTCTTCAGATAACAAGGAATAAATGCCTCATGCACTTCTATTCCACCACGATGTATGGGCGTGCCGATTTTCTATGACCATGGACAAAAGAACAAATCTCTTACAAACATTCGTTTCGACCAATCAAAAATCTTAAGAGCACGCACTGGGCACGACCAGCATACTAAGAAAGAAAAGCTGAAGGAGATAGAAAAAGCCGAGAGAGACAGGCAAAGCGTAAAGCACTGACTAGAATACTGACAGCCGTTTATCGTGTTGGAGAAGAGAAGGACATGACGATGAAAATAATCTTTTTGACATGACAACAGTATTGCATAGATTTGCCTTGAGCAGAGCAGTACGAAGATCTGGAACATCACTACAGACCACCACTAGCTATGGCAGACAGCTGGCCACACACGCCCCGGGGAATTTCCTTCCCCCTCCACACTTCCTTTGGCCAAGAGCCACATCAAAGGGACACCACTCGCTTCCACTCGCTCCACGCAGCAATGGATTTTTTTTTTCTCTTGAACATCCGACAACATACATGTACTTCCAACAGCCCTTGACCTGTCAGGTGTCACGCTGCTGCCACGCCCACCGCCTGACACATCCGCATTCAGACACACAGTCAAGCCTCCAGTTTCCCATACCCCCCCCCCACCCCCCCCCAAAGGCACAATGGCAACTATGAAAGACCCCCCCCCCCCCCCCTCCGCCCGCATCCTGAACGACATAAGGAAGAGCTGTGTTTTTTTAGTTAGGGGGGGGGGGGGGGGGATGCTGGATGTCTATTAAACAGAAGTATTCAAACATCTGCATTTTATCCCACTTCGTTGCTGACATTTGATTTTTTTTTTTTTTTTTAATCAGAATGGTGTTCTTCCCTGCAATTACATCCACACCAAATCAGCCATTCACAGATAAGAAAAACTGAACCAGAAATATTTTTTTTTAAATGCTGTGATCTGTTATTTCCAGCTGCATGGTGGAGAACCTGCTTCTTGATTTACAGAGTGACTGACAAATCACAGCTGAGTTCATTCAAACAGCAGTCATTGTCTTCTGCCACGTTCACTGCAACACCAGCTGTTGTTCATGGACGATTCGCCTCACTGTGGAATCGCCAGATGTTCTCATGTCAGCTCTTACGTGACAATTCAGGTGCACCTGATACAGCTGACATCCACCTAGCCTCCACAGGTCCTACCTGCCGGCCCTGTCTCTAACTGCACACTGGTCAAATCAAAGTCAGTACACCCTGACCACAGCCGCATGTAAAGAGTAAGCAGATGTCGACGGACAAACAAACACCGCCAGCAAATTCCAGACTGGAAAAAGCCATTGATTCCTGATTATAACGAATGAAAGTAGTCGGAGCATTTGTCATTCATTCCTCAACTGACTGGAATGAACTGTAGAAAGGCTGTACCCTCCCCCCCCCCCCCCCCCCCCCCCCCCCCCAACCCCCCACCCCCAATCCCTCCTTCCCCATCTGGCGATGATCTCATCATTCTGAAAGGTACGCAAAGACGTCCCCCAATCAGGCAGTCCCCTGTCTCCACCAGTCAGTCATTTCACATGACGGTGACAGTGGTTACTGTTCTAAACCCTGACATCAGCACGTCAGGTGTTCATGGCGGCTGCCCCTCTCCCAACAGCACGACGACTAATTTTTCACCTTGGAATGGTGTCCTGACAGGAGAGTAAAGTCCCCTGCAAAGTGTGGCCACAGCCAGGGTCCCCTAGTGCAGGCAGCGCCCTCACTCACTCCCTCTGTTGCGTCCTTGAGGTTTACCTGCAGACTGATGTATGTTTCAGCACTGGTTACGTTTTGCAGCTTCTTTTACATTTGTGCCACACTGCTGCTTTTGGATATAAGGAAGATCAAGCTGTTCTAGGGCAAGCCTGAACAGTGTGAGCACCAACAGGCCCAGATGGGCCGCAACTCTGCACACAAGTGACGGCGCAGCTGCAAGCGCCTCTCTTTACTGATTGGTCAAAATGTTTGTGTGTACTTCAGGACACAACTGCGCAAGGAAAAGCATGTGCAACTCAGGCTGCAATTGCATCTGTAATTTTGCTCGCGTTTATTCTCAAGGTGCTGAAACACTAAGGCTGCAAAATTGCTGGAGACAGAGAAATGGAGAGGGGGGTGGGGGAGGAGGGGAAGAGAGTAATAGAGAGAGCAAGAGAGAGGGAAAAAGAGAAAGAAAGTTTTGCAGTGCTGGGGAGGAAAGTGCGGCATAGCTGCGTACGCAGTTGCGGGCTGAATTCCAGCAAGAATTTTGCATGCACATTTTGACCAATCAACGAAGAAAGGCACTGACAATGGTGCCCTTTGAGATTCCATTGAATGGAGCTAGTCTCAACTGGGGCAAGTGTGTTGATTTTGTCTCAACCTTTCTACATATTTGTTTTTCATGACTCCAGTAAAAAATCAAAGATCGTCACAAGTTTTTTACTTAGCAGAAAAATTATATTTACATGATTTTCTACCGTTAACAAATTTTCTTAGAGATATTTCTTCATACTTCTGCTGTATCCGTTTTAGAGCTGCTTCTTTTTAACCATTACATCTGCGCGATTTCTGATCTGAGACTGAGAATGGAACCTGTACAAACTATGAAAAGTTCCTCACAAACCATGAGAAGGAATGTATTTTGTTGGTTGGAAGCAATTTTAACAAAATATATTTAAAAAAAAAAAAAATTATCAGTGTAATGATGTATAAAGAAACACAGAGAACAATATTTTCTTCAAATTTTGAGCATATACACCATGAACCACTGAATAAGAAAAGCGTAGAGGGGTGTATCAGAACAGTTTTCTCACAGAGATGACAGGCGGCAGTGAATAAAAGACCAGCAAAGCTAATCGCTGTATGGAGAGACCGAAACAGAGTCAAGCTCTTCATGCAAACTGATTATATAGGAGGTCAGTCATCCTTATCCACGAGTCAATGTGCTAAGAGAGACCAAAAAAAACGCTGTGCACACACTGCCTTGTGACATGCAAATCATGTTCGAAGTCGTGTTATTTCAACATATTCTGCGCATGTTTACATGTATGTTTTGTTAGAGGGGAAGACGACGTTCATGAGCTGTCAGTCACAAAATCAGTATGGTTCAGGCAACCAACAGGTGTATCTTTTTTTTTAACCTTCCACCAGTTCAGGGATGACGGGAACTGAAATGGCATACTGACAAGCGACAGTGCGTGTACTCCTTCAAAAACGCTCACGTACACCACAAATAGGCAAACGCCACTTTTGTGCTGCATTCTGAATGCTGTCGCAAATATGAAAATGGCCTTGAGCCACAAGAGTAACGTCCCTTCCGCCACTAGAAACACTTGTCACACACTGCACAATGGATCTCCTTCACAGCCTGAAAGAGCATGCTTTTCCGTTCTACACTCACTCTATGGAAAGACAATGTATAAACACTCCAATCATAGAGTGTCATAGTCTGGAATAAAAGAGCCTTTTAACATCAACAAGGGCACTACTACTCCGTTCCCTGCCACCCCCACACACACCCTCACTCCCATCCCACCACAAACTACACACTGTGGGGAAATAGAAAGACTTGGCTTTACAGACATGCCCCCTCCCCCCCACCCCCCCACCCTTGTTTCAGCTTTCCAGACACGATCCTTGTGCTGGGGGTCCCTTGCACACCCCCCCCCCCCCCCCCCCCCCCCCCCCCCCCCCCCCCCCCCCCCCCAGTTTCCAAAGAACCATCAGTCATCACCTTACCTGATCTCTCCATACAACTCTTCACACGGCATTGTGTCACATGGCAATTCTCCTTCTAAACATAGAACCCATTACCTAGCACCACCGCCCGTCGTCGTCACATCTGACACAAACCCACCTGATAAAAGCGTGTCAGTTTCCCTCCTCTTTCACACACCCCCTCCCCTCCACTCCCTCCCCTTCCAGCCCTCCCACCCCTCCACCCCAGTCCATCCTCTCCTCACAGGAAGTCAGTTTTTGTCTTTGGAGGCCAACAGCGGGTGACGGGGAAGACTGCTCACAAGTCGTCGTCACCGATTCCTTCAAACGCATCGTTCTCTGTCACTCCTCCGTTTTCCGTCTTGCCGTTTGTCTTGCTTTTGTCCTGAAATCACACACACCCCCACAGGTTTATCAGGCCACAGAAGGTTTTCTGTTCTGTTCTTTTTCTTTATTTTCTCTATTGTCAATCTGATGAGCATTCTCAAAGACAGTTTATACTGATGCCACAGATAATTAGACAAAATCATCCTCTTAAGCCACTCCAGATATTATTACCATTCAACGATTTAACCTGCTGACTGCTGATTGTTGGTAGCCTTTGGTGTTACTATACGCCAGTGTGAAACTCACAGTGTCTCTGTGATCCCTTAGCCTGCATCACATAAAGAGCAGGCCAAACTTCTAATACCAGAGACTGAACTGCATTATTTCCACTACTTTGCACCCCACACCCCCTGGTTGAACATAAACCTTGTGCCACATCCACCTTGTGGGTTCACCCACTGTCAAACCCTTCCCTCTCATCCCAATTCAACGGAAGAGTTCACTGTCTACATCAGGTGCCTGTCTAGACATGGCACCGCCCTCAAAACCCACCAGCACTGCCCACTCTGCTGTGCAAGGTGTCAGAGAGATGTGATCAGACAACACCGACCTTGACCAACGCTGACATGGGGAGGGGGTTATTCAGCAACCAATGCCGCTGCAGTTTGGGATTCTTTGATCTTGTGCAACTGAAGCAGATCAGTCATCCATCACTGAAGCAGATCAGTCCTCTATCACTGGAGCAGATCAATCATCTATCACTGAAACAGGTCAGTCCTCCATCACTGAAGCAGATCAGTCCTCTATCACTGACGTAGATCAATCCTCTATCACTGAAGCAGATCAGTCGTCCATCACTGAAGCAGACCAGTCATCCATCACTGAAGCAGATCGGCCATCTATCTATCGGAGAGTTCTGGAACATTCCCTCCTTCAGCTCAATGAGCAATCTGGTGAGGAAGTTCGTACATGTAAGATTGGTATTGAGCCAAACGATGGTACCAAAACTGCCATGTACACAATACATAGTCAGACAATCAGGAGTGCAGGCAATTATTGGCCAGGTAAGCAATAATCTGTTACCAGAGCTCCCCACACTCTTGTTTACAGCGTTTTCCCATCTGGTGAAGAAAATGCTTTGTCTGGGACATAGCAGCAGCTATTCTGTCTGTCCAATCAAGTTGCCATCTTGTTTTTCTAGCCAAAGAGAGTTCAAAACAAGTCACCATCATGTTTTTTTTCTGGCCAATTAAAGTCCTTCAGCCAAGCTATTTAACAGAATTAATCAAACTGTAATTCAATTGTTTGGTTTTCATCTCGATGTCCCAGCTGATGATGATTCTGTGAAGACGTCATTGTCTGATGATACGGCTTGTCATTTCAAGGAACTGTTTGTTGTTGCACCCTGGCTAAACGACTCCAGGTATCATCTGAACAGCCGAATCACTTGAACACTATGGTACAAATGCATCAGCTGGGGATGAGGACATTACGTGTGTGACTGTTTTTGATTACCCCACCATGTGGGCAGCCACACTCCGACTTCAGGAGAATTTCACAGAACTGAAAAAGCCTGCTTAGCCATTCTTTTTTTTTGTTTTTGTGTTTGTTGCTTAGCTGATTATGTGTGTGTATGTGTGTTCACATGAATTCCCTTGCTTAGCTGATTGTGTGTGTGTATGTGTGTTCACATGAATTCCCTTGCTTAGCTGATTGTGTGCGTGTATGTGTGTTCACATGAATTCCCCTTGTACTTACTGTGTTCATTACCCGAGACAAATGCACAGTAAACTTGACAACACAGTGCAGTTGTGTAGTCTGTTGTATTCTACTGAGAAGGTCGTGTTGTAAACCGAATGATCCTGATCTGAGTTGAGTTTCAAGCTCTTGTTTCAGCCTGTCGATGTGAACGTGATGTCATGCATGACACACATCCATCCATGCCAGCCTTTTCCTGCAGGTTTCCACCCTCAGTCTAACATTTTGAAACGCATCTGGCAATTTCATTGCTTGTATGAGGCTGAAAGGCATTGAAAGGGGGAGCCTTGGAAGAAGCCCTGCACAGAAATATTCTGAATATAGACTGACTGACTTCTGTACCACATAAGCATTCTGCATGTTATTTCTTATCCCCCACTCCCTCCACTCCCCCATAGAA
The DNA here is from genome assembly GCA_016801955.1 of Conus betulinus. Classification (NCBI taxonomy): domain Eukaryota; kingdom Metazoa; phylum Mollusca; class Gastropoda; order Neogastropoda; family Conidae; genus Conus; species Conus betulinus. Next base: position 287,345 of record JADBJO010002475.1, read on the forward strand.
CCTACACTGAACTCAGTCAATGATCTCTCTGACTAAACAATTGCTCTCCTGGTTAACATCACAAATAACCTGTCTTCACTTTGAGTTATGTTATTTACTTCACACAGATTTTCAACAGCAGTTCCACAGAATACTACTTTCAGAAATAACCAACATTTAGTTTTTCAATCATGTCATTATTTTACACATGCATTTTCGTAGCGACAGTACAGATGATTAATATTATCATGAATATCTCAAATAATTTTAAGTGAACTCCCTTTAGACAAACATCGAGCAGTTGTTCTACCGAACGTCCTATATTAGTTTTAACAAGCTTATCTTACAAATGTTCTACTAGGAACTATCATAAATGTCCCAAATTCACTGTTCATAGTGATCTTACTGTGGCAACATTTTCCTGTTTATCTGACTGCTAATCATCATGACAAGGATGACCAAACTCAGGGGAACACTTCTTTTTCATCTCACTGTTAATGTCTTCTCTGAATATTGTCTGAATTTCTGCCTGTTAGAACACGATGTTAGCTCACTTGAAAATACTAAATCTTCCAGTTAAGATGTGAGTATGAGTTCATGCTAGACACATGCAGTTTGAAGGGGGACAGCTGCAGGACAGATCATGCATGTCATGTGACAGAGCAACCCCAACAAAACCATGCACCAGACAAAAATACAGTTAGCATCCAGCTAACAGTGCAAGGTCACACCATCCTACATGAATCAAGTGAGAGGGGAAAAACAACAACACACACACTGGAAAAGAAAACTGGAAAAAAACTGACTTCTACTACAAGTAAACACACCACGCTATCTCCTTCAAATTACTCTAATGCCGAATGAAGTGAAATAAGGCAAATGAAATTAATGTAGTGAAAAACAGTGAAACAAACCAAGGTAAATAAGATAAATGACATGAAGCAAATGATAAAGGAAATATAATTAGATGTGCGTGCGCACACACACACACACACACACACACACACACACACACACACACACACACACACACACACACACACACACACACACACACACACACACACACACACACATATGATGTTTATGACATACAGTGAAGTAAAATAAGAACACATACACACACAAAAATGAAATGAAATGTGAAATACAGTAAAGAGAAATGAGATCAAACAAACAAACAAAAACAGAAATGCTGTGAAATACACAGAAATAAAAAATATGACACTTGAAAATAAAAACAAAATATTGTAAAAATACAAGTCACAATAAGGCACACAAAATGTTGTGGATTATGGTGAAGACGCACGAAATGCTGTGGAACACAGTGAAACAAAGTGAAAGGTTGCTAAATACAGTAAAGTAAGAAGGATTCCATAACGTTCTAAATTTTCATTGTGTTTGACCTGTCCACTGATGCTCGTTTCTCAATAAACATGGCAACACTGATCCCTTATCACTTTATTGATTCTTCTTGTTCTATCAAGGTGCATAATTACACCTTGCAATAAGATGCAAACAGCGCTCTGACTGTGACACAGGCAATTACCATTTCGGCAACTATGCAAATTTACATGGCTTTTGTATGTATACTACAGAGGTATCTGATAAGATCGTCCGCAATGGTTTAACCTAAAACTTGCCAAACTGTTATGTTTATTTTTACTGCCTCACACAGCAGCAGAGGATTACTTGAGTAAAAAAAAAAAAAAAGGTAAAGAAACTCACCAAAACACTTGAAATTCGCTTGCTCAAAGTAGCACATGATACAAGAGGAAACCAGCATCAAAATGCTCTCCTTGTACTTATAATTCATCCAAAGAATAACCCGTTATGCACTAGATTTGAACCTAGATTGCATAGAAGGCTGGTCAGGAGCAGGAGACCGTGTTCATTTTTATACGCACCCGACATCTCTGGTTAGCCACTAGGCAGAGAGAGTTCAACGAAATGAAACGCTATATAGTAGTCATGTAGTACATTAAATGACGTGAAATACTGTATAACACGGTGACTTCAAAATGTCATTTAAATAAACTGAAATGTAGTGAAATAAAGTGAAGCAAACAAATAGTACATACGCTGAAATTTTTTATGAATGCTGTGAAGTAATATAAAAGCAGTGATACTTATTAGTCAAAATAATGGTTTAAAAAATTGAAACAGAATGATAATGAAATGAAGTAAAAAAAAAAAAAAAAAAAAAAAAAAAATGAATGAAGTGAAATCAGATGCATCAAAACACACATACAGTCAAATACAATGGAGTAAAATGAAACACATGAATGAAATACGGTGAAACAATGCAGTAAATTGAAACACATGAAATGAAAAATAGGGGAAATATGGTGAAGTAAAATAAGGATATAAAATGAAATCAAATATTATGAAATACAGTGAAGTTAAGCAATCTGAAATAAAATTAAATACAAAGAAATACAGCGAAATAAAATAAGACACAAAAGGAAATAAAATGCAGTGAAATAACACAGCTGGACTGATGATCAAATACCACAAAAAGAAAAAAATGAAATGACATGAAATACACTGAAATACGATGAAGCACAAAATGAAATGAAATAATGTGAAATAGGTTGAGGTAAAAGTTAGGCACAAATTAATATGAAATATTGTGAAACACAATAATAAAGTCATGATGTAAATGATATACACGAAATGATATAAACATTGTTAAAAAAACTGTGAAAGTAAACCAGGATATTCAAAAGTGTATGTAGGTTATTGTCAGTGAGGTAGAAAAAGACACAGACTGAAACAAAATCAAACACACAGAGATTAAAAAAAAACTCAAAAAAAAAAAGGAAGAGAGAGAGAAAGAAAAAAACCAGCATGAAACACCCACAAACAACCGCAACCTGTTAGCAAAACAGCTGTAAAAATCTGGACAGGCACCACACACCACAGATTCAAATTAAACACAATACTATAACATGCAGACAACCCTGTTAGAGAAAAAAAAAAAACACAGTCAGCATGCAATCGCACAAAAGAAGGTGCAAATAAGCACTCAGAACCACAAGAGGAGAAGAACACAACAGACAAAACTCAAACTTCATGTCCTGTTAGCAGCCAACAAAAGGACTAGGTTAGACTCCAGGATCCCAAACCAGAAGACGACAACAACAACAAAAAAAGTGGAAAACCCAAAGGGAACACAAACAGGCAAGTGGAGCCATGGCCGCGAGTTTACCGCAGACACACTGTTCACCTCCCACACGTCCGGAGACCGCGACCTCCCAGCCTCCTTCTGATCACACACAGCAGCTAGTCATTACCAGGGGGCTATACACAGGCTGCTGAATCACAACACAGTCACTGCAGAATGTGTAGTGGACATGTCAACTTTACCCGACAGCGAAGCAGATAAAGTGGATGTATCAATATGATGAACACATGGAAGACGTGCTGAGATGAACACACATGGAAGACGCACTGAGATGAACACACACGAAGACGCACTGAGATGAACACACATGGAAGACGCGCTGATCATGTCAACATTACCAACCAGTATGCAAGATAAACTGATATGTCTACCTTATCAATTTACATAGAAGATGTTCTGGGCATGTCAACGTTATCGACAAACATGGAAGACACTGTTCTGGATATGTCAACGGTATTGGCAAGTATGCGAGATAAACTGACATGTCTTCCTATCAAGTAACATGGAAGATGTTCGGGGCATGTCAACGTTACCAACAAGTATGCAAGACTGAAGATGTACTGGACACGTCAATATTATCCACAAACAAGGAAGATGTTCTGAACATGTCGACATCATCAAAAAACACAGAAGATGTACTAGATTATCAACAAACAATGAAGATGTGCTGGACACGTCAACATCGTCAACAAAGATCAAAGATGCAGTGGATGGATCAGCATTATGAACAAGCAAGAAACTAATTAAACATGCTGAACTCAATCACATCAACTCCATTTGTCAATGCCCCACACTTGAGGCATCTAAGACATCAATCACTGCAAGTGTTCTGTTCAGGTTGGATTATAACACTTCACTTCTTGCCAGCTGTCCATAGAAACTTTAAAGACCTCCTCAGCACACATTTGCAATTCTGCTGCCAAACTAATTTTTCAAGCAAACAAGTCACAGCACTGCATACCTCTCTGCAAAGAGCCCCTCTGGCTCTCAGTTAATGGAAGAATAAGTTACAAGAACCTCCGTACTAGCTTCAAAGTCACTGCTGTAACTGCACCCCCAAAGCTTTCTGAATTTAAAAAAAAGTTATGGTCCATCGAGGTCTCTCAATTCCTCTGCTGATGACAGGATCTTCCGCACACCAAAGTTCAACAGGGAAAGCCACAGGGGAAGAACTGTCTATTTCAGCTGCACGAAGCTGGAACTCTGGTACTGCCCATCTTCATCCACCACAGACTAGTCGCCCTCTTCCTTCAGAACTTGTGTGAAAACATTTGTTTCAAGCAGTCTTTTCCCTGAACCTGTCCCTGTGTTTCAGTGTGTGTTTCAGGGTTTGTGTGTGTGTGTGTGTGTGTGTGTGTGTGTGTGTGTGTGTGTGTGTGTCTGTATGTACGTGCACATGCATGTGAGTTAATTTGCGTATGTGCATGCATGGAAGGTGTGCTGGATGCCTAAACACTGTCAAATGTGTGGAATGAGCGCCTGATGCGTCGACATATGTGGAATCTGTGCTGGATGAGTCAACATTGTCAACAAACGTGGAATCTGTGCTGGATGTGTCAACACTGTCAAAAAATGTGGAATCTGTGCTGGATTTGTCAACAAAAGTGGAATCTGTGCTGGAGGTGTCAACACTGTCAACAAATGTGGAATCTGTATTGGAGGTGTCAACAAATATGGAATCTGTGCCGGATGTGTCAACATTGTAAACAAATGCGGATTCTGTGCTGGAGGTTTCAACAAATGTGGAATCTGTGCTAGATGTACTAACATTGTCAACAAATGTGGAATCTGTGCTGGATGTACCAACATTATCAACAAATGTGGAATCTATGCTGGAGGTGTCAACATTGTCAACAAATGTGGAATCTGTGCTGGAGGGGTCAACAAATGTGGAATCTGTGCTGGATGTACCAACATTGTCAACAAATGTGGAATCTGTGCTGGATGTACCAACATTGTCAACAAATGTGGAATCTGTGCTGGATGTACTAACATTGTCAACAAATGTGGAATCTGTGCTGGATATACCAACATTGTCAACAAATGTGGAATCTATGCTGGAGGTGTCAACATTGTCAACAAATGTGGAATCTGTGCTGGAGGGGTCAACAAATGTGGAATCTGTGCTGGATGTACCAACATTGTCAACAAATGTGGAATCTGTGCTGGATGTACCAACATTGTTAACAAATGTGGAATCTATGCTGGATGTACCAACATTGTCAACAAATGTGGAATCTGTGCTGGAGGTGTCAAGAAATGTGGAATCTGTGCTGGACATGTCAACATTGTCAACAAATGTGGAATCTGTGCTGGACATACCAATACTGTCAACAAATGTGGAATCTTTGCTGGATGTGTCAACATATGTGAAATCTGTGTTGGAGGGTTCAGTAAACGTGGAATCTGTGCTGAAAAATTGTCAACAAATGTGGAATCTGTGCTGGAGGTGTCAACATTGTCAACAAATGTGGAATCTGTGCTGGATGTCTCAACAAATGTGGAATCTGTGCTGGATGTACCAACATGGTCAACAAATATGGAATCTGTGCTAGGGGTGTCAACATTGTCAACAAATGTTAAATCTGTACTGGATTTGTCAACAAAAGTGGAATCTGTGCTGGAGGCGTCAACAAATGTGGAATCTGTGCTGGAGGTGTCAACAAATGTGGAATCTGTGCTGGAGGTGTCAACATTGTCAACAAATGTGGAATCTGTGCTGGAGGGGTCAACATATGTGGAATCTGTGTTGGAGGGATCAACATATGTGGAATCTGTGCTGGAGGGATCAACATATGTGGAATCTGTGCTGGAGGGGTCAACAAATCTGGAATCTGTGCTGGAGGGGTCAACAAATCTGGAATCTGTGATGGAGGTATCAACATTGTCAACAAATGTGGAATCTGTGCTGAGGTGTCAACACTGTCAACAAATGTGGAATCTATGCTGGAGGTGTCAACACTGTCAACAAAAGTGGAATCTGTGCTGGAGGCGTCAACAAATGTGGAATCTGTGCTGGAGGTGTCAACAAATGTGGAATCTGTGCTGGAGGGGTCAACATTGTCAACATATGTGGAATCTGTGTTGGAGGGGTCAACATATGTGGAATCTGTGCTGGAGGGGTCAACATATGTGGAATCTGTCTGGAGAGGGGTCAACATATGTGGAATCTGTGCTGGAGGGGGTCAACATATGTGGAATCTGTGCTGGAGGGGTCAACAAATGTGGAATCTGTGCTGGAGGGGTCAACATATGTGGAATCTGTGCTGGAGGGGTCAACAAATGTGGAATCTGTGCTGGAGGTATCAACATTGTCAACAAATGTGGAATCTGTGCTGGAGTTATCAACATTGTCAACAAATGTGGAATCTGTGCTGGAGGTGTCAACACTGTCAACAAATGTGAAATCTGTGCTGGAGGCGTCAACAAGGTGATGCATGCATGCTGCACATGTACAGCATGAATGATGAATCGGAGATGTGAGGCTGTGGATGAAACCAGCGGCGTCCTAAATATCACAATGGATGCAGAGGACAGGACAGCAGCTAGGCCTGAGGAAAGAGGGCAAGGGGAGGGCGGAGAGGAGCGTTCGGTGTGTTTGGGGGTTGGGTGGGTCTGGGGGAGACAGTGTGTATATGAAAACCTGAGGTATGCAGCAGACACTACCTTACATCTGTTCACCTCTCTCTCTCTCTCTCTCACATGCACACACACACACACACATGCACACGCGCGCACACACACACACACACACACACACACACACACACACACACACACACACACACACACACACACATGCACACTGAAGTACTCAAATATAAACAGGCGCAATATGAGCACATGCATAGAGAGAGCAACAGTAAAGACAGGTATGTAAAAATAAAGCTCACACACAAGTGTAGATGGATGCATCCACATGTAACAAAAAAAGAGACGAATGCTCTAACACCAAACAAACACGAAGCTGGATGAATAAGAGGCAAAAATACTGACATACGCACTGACACAGAGCAAAAACGAGCACAGATGCATCGATACACAACTAAAATGAACACAAATGCACGGACACAAATAAGAAAACTCAACACAGATACAGTGACACACACAAACACAGAAAACAAAACAAACTGATGCACCAACACACAACCGACATATGGACACAGACACACTAATCCAAGACAGGCAACCTGTCCCCTCCTCCCTGCCCTTCATCTGCTGTGCGCAGGGAAACAGTCCCGACCTGCGCTGGAAGCACTACTTACATCAGGGGAGTTCATTGGGGAGCCTGCCTTGCCTCCTCTCTGGGAGGACGCCTGGTGCCGGTCCTGGGCTGAAAAACAAAATGAAACACATCGATTCATCCCCCTGAAACTGGTCCGGAAAATGTGCACTGTGTTCTTTCGTTTAGTGTTGACCGTATTTTGATATTCCTCGCTCTGTTTTGGTAGAGGGGGGTTTCACAAAAATTGGAATCTTTGTTTTCCCGGTTTCTCCTTTGAATTTTTCTTTCCTTCTGCGTACTCAGGCAGATACTCCTGCGGACACTGCCTGTATAGACAGGCAGTGGAGTTTTTGTGTGTATGACCGTTTTTTTTATCCCACCATTAAGGCAGCCATCTATCTTAGGAGAAGGTGCACGCTATGTGTAATGTGTCATCCATACCAACGGCCAAACTGGCCTTGTCTTCCGAAAGTTGGTGATGGGATTTTATGTGTGTGCAAGATGTTGTGCATGCATTCACACACAGAACCTCGGTTTATAGTCTCATTCAAAGGACTGTATGGAGAATGGAGTCCGAACCAATGATAACTCCGAGGGAAAAATTCCCCTGTACTGAAATTTGAACCCGCAACCCGGCTATTCTGGCCCCCCTCTTTTGAATGAAGGGAGTGGAGCCTATGGAGTAAACATGCTGTGTTTGTGGTTGAGTGCATGGCAATGCGGTGTGTGATAAAACACATCAATTCATCCACCTGTGAATCACATTAACGCTCGAACGAAAAGCAGATCAACAGCTTCTTCTCAAACCAAATGACCACTTCAACAATCGATTGAAGAACCCATTCCGTTAAAGTTACTGCTTGACAAGTCAATACAGAGTCACGCACGTGTATGACAGATCAATATCACTGAGTCAGGTACTGGGGACACTTTTACAAGCACACGTGGTCAGACAGCATGTGCTGGGACTTCCCATGACGAGACCAAGTACAGATCTGACTTCCGGAAACTGCAGAAACAGGCAGACACCCCCTGACCAATTACAGTCGTGTCGGCATGAACTGTGCACAAGGATCGAGGAAGAGACCAGAGGGGCACCTTGCTTCAGCCACGCGGGGTCCAGCCGAGCAGGACGGGTGGAACAAACCCTGAGGACACAGGAAGAGGATGTCCCCGTTGGGCAGAGGACAGGCTCCAGATACCCCTCAATGCCACTGAAGGGAATGACGGTGAGGCCACTGAGGGGAATTAGATCTTTGTGCGCACAAAGAGGGAATGACGGTGAGGCCACTGAGGGGAATTAAATCTTTGTGCGCACAAAGTGGGAATGACGGTGAGGCCACTGAGGGGATTAGATCTTTGTGCGCACAAAGAGGGAATGATGGGAATTAGATCTTTGTGCGCACAAAGAGGGAATGACGGTGAGGCCACTGAGGGGAATTAGATCTTTGTGCGCACAAAGAGGGAATGACAGTGCGGCCACTGAGGGGAATGAGATCTTTGTGCGCACAAAGAGGGAATGACAGTGCGGCCACTGAGGGGAATGAGATCTTTGTGCGCACAAAGAGGGAATGACAGTGAGGCCACTGAGGGGAATGAGATCTTTGTGCGCACAAAGAGGGAATGACGGTGCGGCCACTGAGCGGAATGAGATCTTTGTGCGCACAAAGAGGGAATGACGGTGCGGCCACTGAGCGGAATGAGATCTTTGTGCGCACAAAGAGGGAATGACGGTGCGGCCACTGAGCGAATGAGATCTTTGTGCGCACAAAGAGGGAATGACGGTGCGGCCACTGAGGGGGATTAGATCTTTGTGTGCACAAAGAGGGAATGACGGTGAGGCCACTGAGGGGGATTAGATCTTTGTGCGCACAAAGTGGGAATGACAGTGAGGCCAGAGAGGGGAATTAAATCTTTGTGCGCACAAAGAGGGAATGACAGTGAGGCCACTGAGGGGAATTAGATCTTTTTGTGCACGAAGCCTGAAGGGAATGACGGTGAGGCCACTGGAGGGGAATTAGATCTTTGTGCACACAAAGCCTGAAGGGAATCATGGTGAGGCCACTGATGGGAATTAGATCTTTGTGCGCACAAAGAGGGAATGACGGTGAGGCCACTGAGGGGAATTAGATCTTTGTGCGCACAAAGCCTGAAGGGAATGATGGTGAGGCCACTGAGGGGAATTAGATCTTTGTGCGCACAAAGCCTGAAGGGAATGATCGTGAGGTCACTGGAGGGGAATTAGATCTTTGTGCGCACAAAGCCTGAAGGGAAGAGGGTGTGGCCATTGAGGGGAATTAGATCTTTGTTCACACAAAGCTTGAAGGGAATGATGGTGAGACCAATGAGGGGAATTTGATCTTTGCGCTCCTCAGGCATAGCCAATCATGGTCTGAATACTGCGTCAGGATGCAGACCATGACTGATTCAGGGGCTGAACCAAACAGACAACGTTTTCCACTCTGGTGTTCAGTAAGATGAACCAGGTTAATATTGGTTTGATACAGCATGCTCAGACGAGTGACCTCTTAAGAAGGTACCATGTCTTACTTTTCTAGTTTTTATATAGTTTATGATAAAACCTAAGGAGGTGAGAGTCTGTTCCAGAACAGTAAAGTCTCTGGGAAAATTAGAAAAATTGATGAAGCTCCGCAAAAAAAAAAAAAATGTAGACAAACGAATCACAAGACAACACACGATGTGTTTTGACCTCCTAGGTCTCCTTCAGGCAAGATACACTTTCTTCTCCAATTCGGCGCGAGATAGGCGTCGGATTCAACACCTATCTTGCGCCGAATTGGATTAAGATAAGTGATTGTTCTTTCATTTTTCGTTATCCTGAGTGTTGTGTATCTGGCCTGAAGAAGACCTAAGAGGTCGAAATGTGTCATGCTTTGTCTTGTGATTTGCTCGTCTACTTTTTTTTTTTTTTTTTTTTTTTTTGTGGAGCTCTATCTATAATTGTTCAAATTTGTTCAGATTTCCACCTAAAGTCACACCTCCCTTTGCAACCAGACGCCTGGACAGAGCTGGACAATGCACGTTTGTCTGAAGCAGACCGTAGAGAGAGCTGGACATCATGGATGAAATCCTCTGTCTCATCTTACCATAGAGTCCAGGATTCACGTGAATACCCGTATGCCCCGAGCAGACCGAAAGGGGGAGCTTTCCCTTTGATACATGATGCTTCATCTCAATGTGCTCTTCCTCTCCATGATCAAAAATTCCTTGAGTAATGACCTTTCCATATTGTGCTTTATTTCACCATTTTCATGATAGCACCTACAACATTGACAATCTTGTTAGTTAACTGAACCCTTTACTTTGTAACTGGTAAAATTCCTGGAGATCACCTGTGCTGTGGAATCTGGGACCTGTCTTTTTCTCTCATTTTTTTTTTTTTTTTAAAAGATCGTAGTTACTCAGATACACACACACAGCACAGTTTGTTTCATGATTTTGTATCTGTCTTTTCTGTAAAATGTTTTGGAGAATATAGTTACTCAAGATACATTATAGAGCACTGTTTGCTTGTGATTAACTTACTGAACAGATTTTTTTGCATATTTTGTTTTGAGCAGATGTGTAGCCTGTGGTAGCCTTTTCAATTTCCCTTCAAATTGGAAACATGCAACACACAGCACTCCCTATTCATTGTTTGCTTATTTTGTGATGTAGGCTATTTTTGTAATCAGTAAAAAAAAATGAATTAAAAAAAAAAAAATAAATAAATAAAAAACGGATTTCACTCTGAAAGAACAAGATGCCTGCTTCAAGCTTCTGCACCTGACTGGTCAGCAAAGAAGCCTACGTCAAATTTCTTTTCCACATGGCGGCCTTGAAGTCATCACAGCTCGTTTTGAATGTTCAGCCTCACAAGACCGGATAAATAAATTCAACCATTTAAATCAACTGTCCAGAAGTAAACACTGTTTATCTGAGTGTTACATTCCCAACAGCTTCAAACTCCAGGCCATGATCCACAAAACCAAACTGGCCTGTTTCACGTTTTTACCTCATGCTGGAATATCATGTACAGTTTAATCATGTTGAAATACAATGAACTGAAACCAAAGAAAACGGAAGTACTCACCCGCTTAAATTTTCTGCCCTGTTTTTTCATAATCAGTTCATCCACCATACTTTGAAGGCACATACTCATCAACATAGCCTGCAACAAACATGCATATAGTAACCAGTATACTCCATATACTCATAAAATAGCCTGCAAGAAACATGTGCACACAGTTACCAGTATACTACAATTACTAAATGAATAAGCAACTGACAATACACTGCTCCTGTTTTGCCATGACATACATAACAGCTACTACAGTTTAATCTCCACTGACAACTCCAGAGTACAATGGCTCTCCTCTGACCATGAAATGGAAGGACAATGGACTTGTGCCACATATACTAATTTCAGTGATAGATAAGTAGGCACTCAAGGTATAACCAGCGCGTTGGGCTAATGCGTAGGTCAGACATCCGCTGAGTCGTAGCCACGAGACCTTCTTCTTCAATTGTCTCATCTTTGTTGTTTATTCATTTATCCATCAGCTTCAAATCATGCGTAGTGTGGTCTCATAATTTAGCGGATGTGGTGTAGCGTATATGGACTAGTCTGCACAGTGATGCCTCCTTGATGAAACTGAAACTGAAACATTGACATGTACATCCACTGGATATTTTATTACCAGAGCAACAACGCTTTCACACAAAATTGATAGAAATCTGTATCTACTGAGCTAAAAACAGAAAGCACACTCTCTGATATTGATAGGAATCAAAGAAGGGAGAGAATCTATCACAGGGGATGTGGCTGTCATTACTGAAAGAGAAAACTGGCTGGTGAAAAAAACAAAACAAAACAAAACAAAAGACATTATCCTGTCATATGAAGTGACTTTGAATGCATAAGCTAATCAAAAGGAAATAATCATTTTCCTTTCATCAGCCAAACAAAAAGACTTCATCCCAACTGAAATGTAAAGGTTGCATGAGATTTTATGAACCAAGCTGGCCAAAAGAAGTTTGGTCAGATGAAAAAAAAAAAAGCCACGTTTCTTGAAGAATGAATGACGGTGTGCACATGATTTCAGCTTCACAGAATGTAAGGCTGAAGTCAAACAGCAAAAATGAATACAGCAATCAATCAATAAACAAACATATTTTTCAAATTTTAAAAAGAATAAAGTCAAACATACTATGTTACTGACAAATGAATTTCATCAACAATGACGTTGTCATAAAAACAGACCCTGCAACTTTACCACTAGCACTGTCAGCAATATTTTCATTTTTAATAAATACACAATAATTCAAAACACAGTCAGCTAAGTTAAACAATTCATCATCTAAACCAGATTTTCAAAGTTCACTTGCCTTCTCATCTTCACTTGTGACGGCATTCAATACAAACAAAATAGTCTGACAAAGTCTGTGAACTGATCTACATCCAGACCTCTGACTTCAGCCTGTGAATCAAGTGATCACGGTCTACCGCCCAAAATAACTGCAGACTGTTTCTGAATTTCATGCAAAACGAGAGACAAAGTGTAATCACACGAGATAAGACCAGAGACAATGTGTAATTACGCGAGATAAGACCAGAGACAAAGCGTAATCACGCAAGATAAGACCAGAGACAAAGTGTAATCACCTGAGATAAGACCAGAGACAAAGTGTAATCACGCAAGATAAGACTAGAGACAAAAAGTAATCACGCAAGATAAGACCAGAGACAAAGTGTAATCATCTGAGATAAGACCAGAGCCAAAGTGTAATCACGTGGGATAAGACCAGAGACAAAGTGTAATAACATGAGATAAGACCAGAGACAAAGTGTAATCACGTGAGATAAGACCAGAGACAATGTGTAATCACGCGAGATAAGACCAGAGACAAAGTGTAATCATGCAAGAAAGACCAGAGACATCGTGTGTAATCACACAAGATAAGACCAGAGACAAAGTGTAATCATGCAAGATAAGACCAGTGACAAACAGTAATCACATGAGATAAGACCAGAGACAGTGTAATCACGTGAGATAAGACCAGTGACAAACAGTAATCACATGAGATAAGACCAGAGACAAAGTGTAATCACGTGAGATAAGACCAGCGACAAACAGTAATCACATGAGATAAGACCAGAGACAAAGTGTAATCACGTGAGATAAGACCAGCGACAAACAGTAATCACATGAGATAAGACCAGAGACAAAGTGTAATCAAGTGAGATGAGACCAGCGACAAACAGTAATCACATGAGATAAGACCAGAGACAAAGTGTAATCAAGTGAGATGAGACCAGAGACAAAGTGTAATCGCGCCAGATAAGACTAGAGAGACAAAGTTTAATCGCGCCAGATAAGACCAGAGACAAAGTTTAATCGCGCCAGATAAGACCAGAGACAAAGTTTAATCGCGCCAGATAAGACCAGAGACAAAGTGTAATCGCGCCAGATAAGACCAGAGACAAAGTTCAATCGCGCCAGATAAGACCAGAGACAAAGTGTAATCACGTGAGATGAGACCACAGACAAAACGTAATCATGCGAGATAAGACCAGAAACAAAACCTAGTCACATGAGATGAGACCAGAGACAAAGTGTAACCATGTGTCAGACCTGGTCACTGACGATGCAGATCCAGCGCAGCGTGTCTTTGGACATGAGGTACTCAAAGGACAATTCCAACTGTGACGACCCATTCTTCTTGTCCTGTGGGTACTGCACACAACAAGGTACTCCTCCTTCAACACACACACACCTGTGGGTACTGCACACAACAAGGCACTCCCCCCTCATCACACACACACCTGTGGGTACTGCACACAACAAGGCACTTCCCCCTCAAACACACACACACCTGTGGGTACTACACACAAGGCACTCCCTCCTCACACACACACCTGTGGGAACTGCACACCACAAAACACTCCTCCTTCAACACACACACCTGTGGGTACTGCACACAACAAGACACTCCTCCTTCAACACACACACACACACCTGTGGGTACTGCACACAACAAGGTACTCCTCCTTCAACACACACCTGTGGGTACTGCACACAACAAGGTACTCCTCCTTCAACACACACACACACCTGTGGGTACTTCACACAACAAGGCACTCCCCCTCAACATACACCTCTGGGTACTGCACACAACAATGCACTCCCCCTCAACACACACACCTCTGGGTACTGCACACAGCAAGGCACTGCCCCCTCAACACACACACCTGTGGGTATTGCACACAAGGCACTCCCCCCTCACCATACACACCTGTAGGTACTGCGTACAACAAAGCACTCCCCCCCTCAACACACACACACACCTGTGGGTACTGCACACAACAAGACACTCCCCCCTCATCACACACACACACCTGTGGGTACTGCACACAACAAGGCACTCCCCCCTCAACACACACCACACCTGTGGTACTGCACACAACAAGGCACTCCCCCCTCAACACACACCACACACACCTGTGGGTACTGCACACAACAAAGGCACTCCCCCCTCAACACACACACACCTGTGGGTACAGCACACAACAAGGCACTCCCCCCTCAACACACACACACCTGTGGGTACAGCACACAACAAGGCACTCCCCCCTCAACACTCACACCTGTGGGTACTGCACACAACAAGGCCCTCCTCACCCAACACAAATACACCCCTGGGCACTAATAACAAGATCTACACATGAAAACCATTTTCAGACAGAGACAGTCTCGTCAGGCGTTTTGAGCATCGCGCCGAGTCTCTCGAACCAGTATGTCACATCTAATGATCCTGGAAAGTCAACCATCTTTGGACCCAGTTGTCCCCCATGGGATTTTGAGGTGCTGGCCAACTCTTTCCCAGTGCTGGGCATGCCATGAACTCAGATCAGAAGACTTGGGCTCCGCAGTCAAGTTTCCTCTCATTTCAGACTGTTTTTTTACCCCTATTAAATTCCTATCAATCCTATATGGGTGTATGTGCATGGAGCGCACGGAGTACACAATGTTGACAAACAAGACAATGGCACTACTGAACACATTTCGCATTTATAAACCCAGCCTTCATCTGTTCATGATCCCACACCTGAAACCTTACCTACAGGTACTGTCTGTAGCTTCTGTCATCACATCTTACCTACAGGTACTGTCTGTAGCTTGTCATCACACCTTACCTACAGGTACTGTCTGTAGCTTCTTCTGTCATCACACCTTACCTACAGGTACTGTCTATAGCTTGTCATGAAATCTTACCTACAGGTACTGTCTGTAGCTTGTCATGACACCTTACCTACAGGTACTGTCTATAGCTTCTGTCATCACACCTTACCTACAGGTACTGTCTGTAGCTTCTGTCATGACACCTCACCTACAGTTACTGTCTGTAGCTTGTCATGACACCTTACCTACAGTTACTGTCTGTAGCTTCTGTCATGACACCTTACCTACAGGTACTGACTATAGCTTCTGTCATGACACCTTACCTACAGGTACTGTCTGTAGCTTCTGTCGCGACACCTTACCTACAGGTACTGTCTGTAGCTTCTGTCATCACACCTTACCTACAGGTACTGTCTGTAGCTTGTCATGACACCTTACCTACAGGTACTGCCTGTCACTTCTGTCTGTCATGATGACCAGGATGGAAGGCTTACCAGAGTGGTGATTCTCCAACACCTCATGCGTGTGATCTTGAAGGTTCCCTCCTGGACCTGGTCCTGCTGGGAAAACAAAGCCCCAACCTGATTTGATTTTTCCCATCTCTTCTCCTTAGAGGGAGAGAGAGACAGAGACAGAGAGACAGAGAGACAGAGACAGAGAGAGAGAGAGAGTCGAGTATCAGCCTTACCAAGTTGACTTACCGACTGGCCAAATCCCTCAAAGGGCAGTCTTTTTTTTTCTCAACTCCATCATTGCCGAGGCTATGTGCATACTGCACGCTGAGGAATATTGACTGGCTTTTTGCTTAGTTCTCTGATCATGACAACTCAGTAATTATTTAGAATGTATTCATGAAACCATGCAAAAAAAAAAAAGTGTGTGTGTGGGGGGGGGGGGGAGAGAGTGGGAGAGAGAGGGGGGGGGGAGAAAGAGAGAGAGAGAGAGAGAGAGAGAGAGATAAGAATATGATAACCAATATGAAATGGAGAGAGAAAGAGAGAGAGAGAGAGAGAGAGAGAGAGAGAGAGATTGAGAGAGGAGGTGGGAGGGGGAAAGGGAAAGGAGGGGCGGGGAGAGAAAGAGAGAGAGAGAAAAGAAAAGGTTAAGAAAAAATAAGAGACAGAGAGAGAGAACAGGAAGGAGGAGCGAGTACTTTCTGTTTTACATGCTTTTTAGCTTTTTTGTTTGTTCTACCTTGGTTCAGCTGTTTGCTGGCTAGTTAGTTTCATGAATAAGCTGTACTCAAGATGCTTATTTTACGCTTCATAGCTAATTTGCCTTGCTAAAGTTAGTCTGTGCCTGTAAGCCGCTTGATAAAGATTTGCGATAAATCGAAAGCCTGCGCAAAGATGAGCGTTGTGTTCTTGTTCATTCTCTACAAAATCGTAGTTCTGGGGATTAAACCACATTGCAGATATCAAGAAATGTCAGCTTGGCCACAGGAAATGCTTTGTGATGTGTAACAGTAATAAGAAATCAAAAAAAAAGATGTGATATTTGAAATAAAAAGCTGACACAATCTAAGAGCCCCGACATTACCTTAGCAGTGAAGTACGACACATCAAGCACACACAGTACTCTACATTATGGTAAGTAGAAGGGGTCAGTGTATCATCATGCATTGTTGCACTTCTCTTCACCGCCATCTTGAAGTAGAAAAAAAAAAAATCACTAAACATCAGTTTCAGTCCAATTTTCTTGCACGAAAACACAACACAGCACACTGGATGTGAACAAACCTATAAAAATAAAGGGATACAGCTATTATTCCAGAAATAAAAGTGTGGTTGTACCCCTTAAACTGTTGAATGAGAAAGTCCATTGTTGTTACCCTGAGTGTTGTTCAGGGCAAGGCACAAAGACTGCAGTTTAATCCCACGCAAGTGTCTTGGTAACGCAGTGAAGGGGTTAAACCCAGCTTCTTTACCCATAAATCCCAGCTTACTTTTACAAACACAAATCTTCTGAAAATAATCTAGACCTTCTATAGTTTATGTCTGAAATAAGAATAAAAATTTCACAGTGGATTTGAGAAAAAAAAACGAATCCTAAAATGTCCAAAACAGTTGAAAAAGTTGCTGTGGAGAACATTGCTGTTTCCTTAAAATAAATGGATGTAGTGTCAAAAAGGCAGACGTAAAGTTTGTATTCTTTCATTTAGTTATAGCATACTAAAAAAATGCGCTCAAGAATTTGATAACTTAGTTTGGTGTGTATTATGCTCTCTTACAGAGAGAGAGAGAGAGAGACAGAGAGAGAGACTGTGTGTGTGTGTGTGTGTGTGTGTGAGTGTGTGTGTGTGTGTGTGTTTGCATCGGAGACGACCTACTACTGTGTCAACCGTATACATGAACATCTCACAATGACAATGCACGACACCAGTCAGACCAATGGAGAGACAGTGTCTTTGTGGGTGAAAACAAGAGAAGAAAGAATAAAGGAGGAGGACAAGGAAAGACCTGTACTAACCCCCACTTGCACCCTGAAGCAGAGATCCTTCCCACCAGCGCTGATCACCACGTGGGTGTTGGGGTGTGGATAGTCCGTCACACAGGGCCGGAACTGGAGGTACCCGTAGTACTTCAGAGTTCGCGTCAGCCGCATGTACTGCAAGAACAAAACATGGTATTGTACAGCTCTACCCCACACTCTATCTATTTTTTTTTAATGGCAGCCTCTCCACTTTTTACAGCCCAAGGCGATTCTATTGCAATTCTATTGTAAGAGTATTAGTATTATTATGAATACTTACATAGCGCCTATCCTCAGCTAGAAACCAAGCTCTAAGTGCTTTACAATCCACACTCGTTTACACAATGGGCTGCCTACCTGGGTAGCGCTGACTGAAGAGCTGCCAGCTGGCACTTCATTCAGTCAGTCGTTTCCCGTGTCATCCGAACAATATCATTCAATATCGTTCACTCATTTCCTTACTTCCTTCATTCTTTCCATTTCTCACGCAGGGTGCATGCTATGTGTAACGTGTCATCCATACCAACCGCCAAACTGGCCTTCTCTTCCAAAAGTTGGTGACGGGATTTTATGTGCATACAAGATGTTACGCATGCGTTCACACACAGAACCTTGGTTTATAGTCTCATTCGAAGGACTGTATAGGAAATGGAGCCAGAACCAATGTTAACTCTGTGGGAAAAATCCCCCTGTACCGAAACGGCCTGGCAGATATTCGACCCCACAACCCCAGGACCACCAAGATTACGAGTCCGGCGCTCTACCACTGAGCTGTTCCCGCCCCCCCTGCCCCACCTGTCCCACCTTTATGTTTTTGTCTGAAAC
Organism: Conus betulinus; assembly: GCA_016801955.1. Classification (NCBI taxonomy): domain Eukaryota; kingdom Metazoa; phylum Mollusca; class Gastropoda; order Neogastropoda; family Conidae; genus Conus; species Conus betulinus. Next base: position 306,216 of record JADBJO010002475.1, read on the forward strand.
AAAAGCACACTCCCATGTGCATCACAAGCAGTCTAGTCTGCCTTCTACTTGTTACTGAACAGACTGTTCTGAATGTAAAGGGTGGTTGGAAAAGAACTGATCTGATCATAGGTGGATGGCTGAAAACCAGTTTCATGGGAAAAAGACCACTCTTAACACAAACAGTTGACTATCAAGTTGAATTTGAAATGGGACGTCCTCAACGTACAGTTAATGTCTGATGATGTTTAATTTCAAAAGAACCATTCTGCGTATCTTCAAAATGACTGAATACGTTTAAACTTGACAACAATTGTACTGAACCCATGAAGGAAAAAGTTTAATCTGACAAAGACTGTTCTGAATATTATGTTAATGTCAGAATGAGTCCAATTTGAAAAGGACTGTTCTGAGCTATATTAGTAAGTAAGTTTAAAAGGGAAAGGGTTATAGTAGACATACACTAATGTCTAAACAAATTTTGTTTGAAAAGGACTGTTCTGGACATATATCTATAACTGAACTTAAGATGAAAAGGATTGTACATGGATATACATTACCGACTCAACAAGTTACAAAGGAATAGGAATTTTTTCCAACAAAAAGTGATTTTTTCAGTAGACTTACTTGTACAAACAAGTGCCATATTCCTGTCTGGTGCGATCTTTACCTTACCCAGCCAGGATCCCCTACAATTTTACATGGGAGAAGAGAGCTAATCCTAACCTCCTGCGACCTCCATGTAGACCCCTGTGTGATCTCCTTTGACAAACCAGACACTACGGGATTTGTTCACACCAGAATCTACACCTTTTCTGCCACAGTGCAGCAAGGTGAAAAGAAGTCCCTGAGTTTCAACAGGTCAGTCTTTTTGAAGATTACTTCTAGCATGAAAATGACATTTTTTTTTATACTTATACAACTGTCAAAATAACGAAAAGGATAGTGAGCAGCAGGTCATGCTCACTTCAATCAAGGGAGACCAAGCACCACACATGACAATACTCAAAAAGCTCCTGCGAGCCAGAAACACTTGCCATATAATTTGCACTGATATAAAAGGGGTTATCGCCCTTAAGCAAATCTATGAGGTGAAAGGATTCTGTTCCCACTCCACCTCACCAAACGTAGGTAAGTCAATGAAATGGACATGGTAACTGATAAACATGAACCACAACCAGAGCACACACTCTGGTCAATGAACCCATCTCAAAAACACAGTCGGTCCGTCAACACTAAACACATACATACCAGCATCAGGTAAGGAAGAAAACCACGACCAAAAGAAATCAACCTGTGGGTGTGCTGCGGTCTAGGTGATGACCAACCCTACACGGCAACTCCAAGGCCGTCATCTCATCTGCCAAGTCTCTCAGAGAAACCCTTCCACAGGAAGTCTGAAGCTCCCAGCGGACTGCACAAAACACACTGGTGGCAGCGAGCCCAGAGCTGACGGAGGGAGAGCCCAGGTTTCATGTGCCCTCGTCTTCGCTGTGCGGGCAAGAGGCTTCTGGCCAAAGGTGTCAGCTGGTCTGATCCTTCCCCTGATCCAAGAGCTGACGGCCTGGGGACCGACGTGACCGACGTCAGCGTTTCTCAAGACATGCCACAGCAGGGAGCCTTTGGAACCCAACTCAGTTCTCTGCAGGTAAATATTCAACCTAACCAGTGAACCTCCCACCCCCCTCCCGATCCTATCCACCCCTCTCCCCATTTCTTTGAGAGTGTAGCGACTTCATCCGAGCTCTCCGAACTGACTTCATTCGAGTTCCTTGAAACCAGAATTCTCTTCCTTGTCTAGGGTTTAAGAGTTCGTTCCCTTGTTGTTTTGGAGTCACCGTTTGTTTTTCTTGTCAATCTTTTTCTGAGATACATGAAAACCCAGAACCAAACTCAAGCCTGTGTCTGTTGACAGAGCTGTGTACAACAAACCGTAGCTACTCCAAGAGTGCCATGACCTGGGGAGTGATGGCAAAGGAGCCAGTGGAAGCACAGCGTTCATCAAGGGCCACTGATCGGACTTGTGGTTCTTGGCTAAAAAAGAAGGGCACAAGGAGAGGGTGACCGAGCCATCATCATGCTTTTTTTTTTTTCTTTCTGCGTACGCAAGCTGATACTCTGCAGACACTGCCTGTATAAACAGGCAGTGGAGTTTTGTGTGCATGACCGTTTTCTATCCCACCATTAAGGCAGTCGTACTCTATCTTCGGGGAAGGTGCATGCTATGTGTAACGTGTCATCCATACCAACGGCCAAACTGGCCTTCTCTTCCGAAAGTTGGTGATGGGATTTTTACGTGTGTGTGCAAGATGTTGTGCGTGCGTTCACACACGGAACCTCGGTTTATAGTCTCACTTGTAGGACTGTATGGGGAATGGAGTCAGAACCAATGTTAACTCCAGGGAAAAATCCCCCTGTACCGAAATTTGAACCCGCAACCCCAGGATCACGAGTCCGGCGCTCTACCAACTGAGCTATTCCGGCCCCCCTCCCTTCTGCTTGCGCAACATGTTACAAAGATATAGCTGAAAAAAAATTACAACAACAAACAAACAAACAAACAAAATTACAACAGCTGGAAATTACAACATCTAAGTATGCACACGTATACATACCTCTTTCTTAGAGCCCCGCAATCAGTTTCTTCATGTGTTTGACTTGCTCTGGGGTTGGAATCACCCAGCCTCTTTCAATGTCAGCGACAGTCTGCACAGAACCATGCACAATAATACATAATGACACAATTCCTTACATAAATCTTGCTGTTCGATATGCTGACAATCCAACTTAACAAAAAGGTTGACAGAAATACAATGGAAAACAATCTGGAATCAGTTAGCCATGTTCACAGGAGCTGCCCCCTCAAGACCATCACCTGACTGTCCGCTGACTCCACCTGGGAAACTAATGGTTCAGTGTCTGTACCAGGTTTGTCCACGCTGGCTACAAAACATTCACAAACACAAACAGGATGATCTCACAGGCATGCTCGCTGCTCGCACAGATTCTGTGGTTAAAACCCCGATTCCACCACGACGGCTGATACAGAGCGGTGGCTCCTCGGCGACGCCAATATTCCAACACTCTCAGATGTAATAAAAATAGCAACATGTTCTACCTGAAGATAGTTGCTTGAATTTAACCCTTTGAAATCTCCCATACCACTACAATTCCTTATAATACCATACCATACATACCCTACCGTACCATGACATACCCTACCCTGCCCTACACTACCCTACTATGCCATATTATCCATGCCAAACCAAGCCATGCATGGCAAATCAAAGCAACGTAATGCAATGCAATGTAAAGCAACAAAATACTATACCATACCACACAATACTATACTATACCATACCGTACTGTGCCGAATACACATTTGTAAAGAAGCCTGTGACAGACAGACAGACGTCCCACTTCAAAAATCACCCACCTGTACAAAGAGTAGGTTCAGAGTGACCTTGTTGTCCAAAAGGTCATCATCGTAAGCAGAATCCCAGTAACTGAAACAATGGTGGCAAAGCCAAGATAAAGAACGGTCTAAGGACAGGACACACAACAACACTTTCCACTTCATCTTTTTTCCAAATCGATTAAGCATCAATCAATCCTGAATGTTCTGATTAAAGACTGATGATTCTGTTGGCCTGCATCGTATTCACAACAAAACTGCAACAGCTGTCCTACTCAGAGTTAAGCATAATGCAGATTTGAATGGAGTGACAGACACGACAAATCTCAGGCCATTCAATTTAAATATCTGTGCTTGGGCACAACTCACCACGTGCTTTAAAAAAAAAAAAAAAATCAGATTTAGCTTTCTGTGGTTAGAGTGATCACTGGCAGTTTATTTGTTTAAAACTGCACAGAACCTTACATGGCAGAGCTGATGACAATACTGATTTACGTTGTGAGCCATGCCATGTTTGACCCTAACTAGCACAGACTATAAAACTTGCATACCACCTACAGAAATCAGCTCTGGTGCATCCCTTAAACTAGCCCGTCTGTGGTCCGGCATGCACACACGGTATGCATTAAGAACCCACAAAGTACAACTGCTTTTTATTCCTTATGTACGGCACCAACAGGTAAGGTAAAGTAACACCAACACGCAAGGTACAGTAATGTTGTTGAGTTACAGCCAAGGCGATGGCAGAGGGCCATACCAAGGCTGTCACTGCACTGAAGTCAACTCACAAGTCACCGAAACAACAACCACAACAACAAACCCCAATTCACACAACCCTTTGAAATACACCCTCTACGAACACACCTGAGATTTTGTTAATCAAATCTCTTCCTTACCATGACACCAACACATGAAAGGTAAGCACAAGAATGAAAGTGAACTGGCATGATTGATGGTGTAAGTAAGCCAAACAATTCATGCTTATATATTCATTCAAAGTTTACATCTCTTATTTTCCAACACAGCCAGACTGTGACGACGCAAGCCAATTTCACAATCTGTACGCACACTAACAAACCTTCACTCTGTACACACCACTAAAACTAGCTCTGTACACACATTACCAAACCCCAATCTGTACACACACTAATAAACCCTCGCTCTGTACATTCTCTTAAACCACAATCTGTACACACACTATCAAACCTAAATCTGTACACACACGTACTAAATGCTCACTATGCGCAAACCCTACAAAACACTCGACCTTTTCAATTACTGTTAAAACTCACATTTTGCACTGATACCACGGATCCCTTCTCACAGAGTACTGATCCTGCATAGAATGATGCAAAATGTTCACTATTCCCAGACTCCACTGAAAATCCACTGTTAGCACATATACCTCTTTCGAAGCACTATTCTGTTGGTGCTTCCT
>JADBJO010002476.1:0-10000 GCA_016801955.1 Conus betulinus
TCTGGAAGGGTGGATTGCTCTGGGAAGACGAGCTATAGAGACAGTCAGACAGGCAGCCAGGAAGAATACACTCAAAGAGTGCCCTGTTTCAGATACTATCTTTTTTTTGTTGTTATCATGATTCATTTTTTCAGCGAATGATGTCTTTTACAGCGCTTTCTTCTCTTGTTTCACTTTTCGGTCCTTCGCTGGCTGCTTGGGGGGTTCTGTTGGATTCCGTTTTTTGAACCCTTGGTGATGAGGGAATACCACAGAAACTAAAGATTGTGGTATAGCTCCATATGATGCCAAGAAGAACACTGACACCGATGAGCCCAAAACAGCGGGAGAGAGAATGGCATCCTAGCTGACGATTTGAACAGTTCTGATTTCAGTGATGGTACAACATCTACTCTGGGTCAAGGGTTTTACATTTACAATGTAACGTCTTATTTTTCACCCCCTCAGCTTTCACTTCGCAGTCTCTCTCTCTCTCTCTCTCTCTCTCTCTCTCTCTCTCTCTCTCTCTCTCTCTCTCTCTCTCTCTCACACACACACACACACACACACACACTGCACAGGCACACACACAACACACACACACACACACACACCCACACACACACAACAAACGCACGCGCGCGCGCGCGTGTGCGCACACACACACACACACACACACACACACACAACACACACACACATACACACACACACACACATCATGATGAATAAGTGTTATGATTATTGTTGCTAGGAATTCCATTGCTGCTTACTGATAATTGATTGTCGTACCGTTCGTTCTCGTTTTGCCTTGTAACCACATCACGTAAAAATTGTAAAAGAAAATAAAAAATGTTGATATCATTGATGCATTGTAGTTGTCTATATTACCATCCCCTGGCAGTTTGTTTATATGTTATTTTATTTTTTTTTTCCAAAAGGAATGTCTCTCCTCTCTCGCTCTCTCTCTCTCTCTCTCTCGCTCTCTCTCTCTCTCTCCTCTCTCTCTCTCCTTCGATAGGAGGATCGCTTATTTATATATCTGGGTGTGCTGATTTTTTTCTTCTTTGTGATCAGTTTCTTTACTGGGTTTGTTGTTTCAATCGTTTCTTTTTTTTTTTTCCCTTTAAAGTCATCTACGCCTTAAATGTTTATGGATGAACTTTTAATGTTGTGAAGATATGTGTGTTTGTTAAAAGTTTTGTTCTAGTCGCTAGTCATACTTAGTCCCCTAACGGGGCAAGGGCCGGATGAAAAAAAGAATGTGTTTGCTATCTGTTACCCTTGGAATAAAGATCATCATCACATCATCATCCATCATCATCATCATCATCTCTCTCTCTCATCTCCTCTCTCTCTCTCTCTCTCTCTCTCTCTATATCTATATATATATATATTAATATATATATATATAGATAGAGAGAGAGAGAGAGAGAGAGCGAGAGATGAGAGATAGTAGTAGATTGTAGATCGATGGACAGACAGATAGATTTGTTTACGTGTGTGCGCACGCGTGCGTGCGGGCGCAGGCGCGCGCGCGCGCTTGAACAACTTAATAACCAAAGCAGGCCCAGCAGCCCACCATGGTAATCTTCAGGTTCTTTAAGCAGGCATTCCACAGGCCCAGCATCACCATGGTAATCTTCAGGTTCTTTAAGCAGGCATTCCACAGGCCCTGACATCACCATGGTAATCTTCAGGTTCTTTAAGCAGGCATTCCACAGGCCTGACATCACCATGGTAATCTTCAGGTTCTTTAAACAGGCTATTCCACAGACCCAACATCACCATGGTAATCTTCAGGTTCTTTAAACAGGCTATTCCACAGGCCCAGCATCACCATGGTAATCTTCAGGTTCTTTAAGCAGGCATTCCACAGGCCTGACATCACCATGGTAACCTTCAGGTTCTTTAAAACAGGCTATTCCACAGGCCCAACATCACCATGGTAATCTTCAGGTTCTTTAAAACAGGCTATTCCACAGGCCCAACATCACCATGGTAATCTTCAGGTTCTCTTAAGCAGGCATTCCACAGACCCAACATCACCATGGTAACCTTCAGGTTCTTAAAAGGCCTTTCCACAGGCCCAACATCACCATGGTAATCTTCAGGTTCTTTAAACAGGCTATTCCACAGGCCCAACATCACCATGGTAATCTTCAGGTTCTTTAAACAGGCTATTCCACAGGCCCAGCATCACCATGGTAATCTTCAGGTTCTTTAAGCAGGCATTCCACAGGCCTGACATCACCCATGGTAACCTTCAGGTTCTTAAAACAGGCTATTCCACAGGCCCCAACATCACCATGGTAATCTTCAGGTTCTTTAAACAGGCTATTCCACAGGCCCAACATCACCATGGTAATCTTCAGGTTCTTTAAGCAGGCATTCCACAGACCCAAACATCACCATGGTAACCTTCAGGTTCTTAAAAGGCCTTTCCACAGGCCCAACATCACCATGGTAATCTTCAGGTTCTTTAAACAGGCTATTCCACAGGCCCAACATCACATGGTAACCTTCAGGTTCTTTAAACAGGCTATTCCACAGGCCCAGCATCACCATGGTAACCTTCAGGTTCTTTAAGCAGGCATTCCACAGGCCCAACATCACCATGGTAATCTTCAGGTTCTTTAAGCAGGCATTCCACAGGCCCAACATCACCATGGTAAAGTTCTGTCGGTGTTTTGTTCTCTGACGCAGTCACCGATGACTTTCGAGTTTGTCGCTGCTTGTGAATTAGGGACCTATATCAAAGTAGAAAGTCCCTGGCTAAAAAAAAATCATTAATGTTTAACACAGCCTGATACGTTTTGAAGCGACGGGCGGAAAAGGGAAACCTCAGCTGTTTGGAGTTACATTTAGACAGACACAAGCTTGTGTTAAACAACGTGCGGCCTGTTTAGGGGAGATATATTTAATTGAAAGTTTACAGCTCAGACTCAAAGACATAGAGAAAAACGACAATGATTCACCGCTGTTTAATGTATTCATGTATGTGTACTGGCTGGGCAGTTAACAACATGAGTACATAAATGGTGGAACTGTTTTTATGGCCTGCTTCAGTTTAGTTTATGGGTTTTATTTCACATCTCTTCTTCAAAGATGATATTAGACGATAACGAATAATAAAGAAAAATTCCAAATACTCACTTCTAGTTTATAAGTCTCAAATACACTGATGATAATAATGGTAATAATGATGATAATTAATGATGATGATGGTGGCGGTGATAAAAGTAATGACGACTAAGATAAGGATTATAATAATGATGATAATAATAATGATTATGATAACACAATGATGATGATAATAATAATAGTTACAAAAATGATAATGAGATGAGGATAGTAATGATGATGATGATGATGATGATGATGATGATGATGATGATGATGATAGTAACAATGATGATGATGATGATGACGACGACGATGATGATGATGATGATGATGATGATGATGATGATGATGATGATATGATAATAATTGTTATAGCAATAATAATGATAATGATAATGATGGTGATGATGGTGATGATGATGATGATGATGATGATATACACACTCTTATTTCTCACAATGGAAGCTCAAGGCGTTTAGGGAGAGGGCCTAGAAAGAGAGTCCGAGGTGGAGGGTGGGGGTGGGGTGGGGTGGGGGTATACACTAGTTAAATGAACAATAAAAGGAACAGAGATTTATGCAAACTAAAGCAATCAATCTTTACGTAAATGTATACACAACCACGTTAATTGTCCATCACAACCCAAAAGACACTACACACACACACACACACACACACACACACACACACTGAAACTGAAACTGAAACCATTTACTGTCAGATTAACATAGTGTTGTACTGACACACACACACAACACACACACACACACACACACACCACACACACACACACACACACACACAAGTCATCTTGCTACTTCAGATTGAGCAAAAACACTTGAAATATCAGTAATGCATGGATCATAGAAAATGCAACTTTCGTTTTGATATATTTCAAGAGTATCATGGACCCTGCGCCCTGTAAAAAAGACAATGTAATTTCCCTTTTTGTACATTTGAACCAGCAAACCTGCTCTGTAAAGACTTGATATATTTTTGGGAGTTTCGTAATTGGAGTGATTAAAAACTCACCTCAACAGAATGCTTGCTCCTAAGTAATCAGTATTTTGAATAGAAATTTGTACTCTTGGCGGAAGCAGCGGGACTATCTAAGAGAGAGAGAGAGAGAGGGTGGAGAGGGGAGAGAGAGTGATAGAGATAGAGACAGAGACAGATATTAGTAAAGAGGAGAAGAAGAAGGTGAGGAAGTATGGGAGACAATTGAAGTCTCGACTATTTTTTGTAGGCTTATATACCATTGATCCTGTGGTGAATCTGGGAAGTGTGAACATATTTAACAATTTTCAATACATGTTTTTTTTATCGTGAATTTTCGTTTTGATCGTGATTGGAATCATTTCTAAATTCTACCCGTTCACACATCCGATAGGGAAGGTGTGGTTCTTGTGATCGATCGTCAAGTAAGTTTCTGATTTTGATTACTAGCAGAGTGCCTTGTCTTTCTAGGACAAGTACCTTGTACGTTGAAACTAGTACTTGGACGTAGCCCCTTGAAGTCCCTCGCGGCTCTTAAAACGCTTTGAAGCGAAAGAAAATTTGATTTGAACATTTGATGTGATGATTGTCCTCACAGAAAGAATGTATTATTTTTGGTGACTGGAAAAGGAAAGAGATTTTTTTTTCCCCCATCGGAATATTTAGAGAGAACTGTGGTTTGTGAACCCAAAATACTTTGATGTTTATGTAAGGCAAATCGACGGTTCCGCATGACCTGAAAAAGAAGTTTGTGAATGGGCGAATGAATTGAAGTCAGTAAGACCTAGATATGTTTTTGTTTGCGAGAACAGTATTAACACTTTGTATAAAAGGGATGTCTTGTTGAAAAACACATTGCCAAAAAAAAAAAAAAAAAAGAAGAAAATTTCAAAAACCCCTGGCGTGAAAAAGAAGGGAGACGTGAGTAAAAAATTTTTTTGATCATCAGGGGAAAAGTCTAACATTGTATTCTGGTTTGTTGTGTTGCAGAAAGGAGTCAGGTGTGTTGTTGCGTGTGGGGCGCGTGATCGCCTCTGTGTGCATGTGAGTGTGTGCATGGGGATCGTCGTGTGACAAAGAGTAATACCCTTCTTTGATATGAAAATAAGTTAACACATGGAACTCTGTTGATACAAGATGAATGTTTCCCCCCCCCCCCCCCAAATGTGTTTATATCTATATCTACACACACACACACACACACACACACACACACACACACACACACACACACACATATATATATATATATATATATATATATATATATATATAGATATAACTTCTTCCATGCAAACTTTATTCAACAACACATAGAAAAGCAAAAAAGGGACAAAGACATCAATAAGAAGATGCAAAGCATATAAATATACTCCTAGTTTGTCATGAATTTGCGTGAGATATTTCATAAAGAGGAAAAACCGTTTTGGGCCGTTATAGCCGTTAGTAATGGTTATTCTGGTAAACATCAGGCATCATCCGGGACCCATAATGAACATACATACAAATTTTCAGAAAGATCGGCCAAGTACTTTTTGAATTATTCCATAAAGAAGAAAAACCGTTATGGGCCGATATAGCTGTTAGTAACGGCTGTAACAGTAAACTAAAACATCGGGCATCACCCAAAGGTCGTGCAAACACCTTCTGAGATATTCCATAAAGAAGAAAAACTGTTATGGGCCGTTAAAGCCGTTAGTAACGGTTTTAACGGCAAAGTAAGACATCGGGTATCATCCGTCACCCATAATAAACATACCTACAAATTTTCAGAAAGATCGGCATAGTAGTTTTGTCTGGAGCGAGTGAAACATATTTTGACCATGGACGGACAGACACACACACACACACACACACACACACACACACACACACACACACACACACACACAGAGCATTTCTTCATTCGCATTCTAAAGTACTCCCTGTTCTATAAGAACTCGGAGTACAAAAATGAGAGCGAGAGAGAGAGAGAGAGAGAGAGAGAGAGAGAGGGGGGGGGGGGATGTGCTTCAAGACTTTATTGTGGGTGTTTGCAATATTCTGGCTTAATATCGTTTTGTACAATTTCCATTAAGTTTGCATGAAAAGATTTATGATATGAAGGTATGTATCTTTTTGTTAATTAACAAAGTCACACAGTGACATAAAACATATGTTAAAATTACCGATGTAAGAAAAAGTCTTGTAAACAGTGTACTGTTATTAACAAATGTGTAAATACTTTGTTTCTTGTTATTTGCAGGCCAATGGTATCAGCCATATTCCTGTCTTACCTCTCTCCTTTTGGATTGGTCCTCACAGTGTTCTTTGCCAACACTGTGAAGTGGAGAGTGGATCCTTCAACCAATCGCAGCGTCGCTTACATGACTGAAAACATCCTGGTTTCCTGTGGACAGTCGCCTTGCAACACGAGTGATGTTTTTGTCCCTTCTCATCACGAAGCCCATCTTCATTGTTCTCGTTGCATGTTCTGTATCATCACCATTACTTATCTGCAGCAGCCTCTCGACAACGATTGCAAATGACGAAGAGTATACAAGAGAAAGGTGTTTCAGGAGATGCCAAAATCACAAAAATGTTGCTGTTTCTCTGTGTTTTGTATGCTGTCGTCCTTTCACTTGAAACCGTGGGCGCTGTAACGCATGAAATTGTTCCAGAATTCTACCTGTTTGCAAAATACCACAATACCTTTGTTGTGATATATCGGTCAGTCATTCGACCTGCTCTTTGCATGAATTCATCAGCCAACTTTTTCGCTTATATCACGCTTAGCTCCAGGTTTCGAAGATCATTGAGAAACTTGTTCTGTAGATGAAACCACGGCAGCCAAATAAAAAAAAAAAAAAAAAAGGAAAAAAACACGCGACCATAGTGTTCACGCAGACATTCAGCTGTCTTTAAATAAAAGAAGTGTGTGCATATTCAAAACAAGATGTTTGTGTGTCTCCGTTATTATTGTGTTCTATTTTCTATAAAAAAAATCATCATCCTTCAATGTTGTTGAAGACCCTGAGTGAAAAAGGTTACAGCTTTATACTGTTTCGCAAAATGGTCAGGTTTTCCTTTAACGTTATGTTTCTGTTGTTCCATGGAAGTTCAGTTTTTGACTTCCTCTGATGTCCGGTGTAACAGCCCATTATTACCCCCACCCCCCCCCCCCCCCCCCCCCCCCCCCCCCCCCCCCCCGCGGCCCTTACCCCGGGGTAAGTCTCGGCTAGCCTGCTTTACCCCCGGGGTCATTCCAGGACTAGCTGGAACTTACCTCCCCTAGTTGGAACTGACCCCCCCCCCCCCCCCCCCCCCCCCCCCAGTCATCTCCATTGTACAAGATACACAGGCATTCAGGAGACACTAATTAGCTGTAAAAATAATTAAAATCTTTGATGTACATTAAAGTGACCAATGGTCAGTGACACTGACCACTGGTTGTCTGCATTGCACAAGGTATGCAAACACTCATGAGACACTGATTAAACTGTAAAATAGTCGAAATATCTGATTTACGTCATAGTGACCAGTGGTCAGTGGCACTGACCACCAGTCGTCTGCATTGTACAAGGTACACAGGTACTCGGGAGACTAGAAAAAAAAGAACACCCGAAGGTGCTGGGGAGGACCCAGAGAAGCACTGTCTTCACCTGCCTTTAGAGCAGTCCTGTACCACCCTTGGAGGCCTGCGCTGTGTTGACAATGGGTACAGGCACACGCAGGACACTCATTAAGATATCAAGGGACATAACTGCTCCTGAACAGAGGTAAATCAGGCTACAGGATGCAACTCGTAACAGCCTTAAAGTAGCATCCCCATGGGTGTACCAGCCCGTGCAGAGCCCACCGGCGAAAAAAACACCACCCTCCAGCTGCCGAGCACACCCACACCCCACAGACCCAACCACCCCTGCCCACGGACAGATGAAGACAGTGCAACTCCAGACACAGCCAAGCTTTCGCCATACGGTCTTATGTGCCCTCAAGAGAGAATCCAAAGTTGTAGTCTTTTCCCACTGTCAACAGGACTTTCCCTGTGGTCAGTGGGGTCTTTCCTCACCGTCACTGGACCTTCTCCAGGGTCAGCTGTGGAATAGTTAAAATCTCCGATTTGCGTCATAATGACCAGTAGTCAGTGACACTGACCACAAGTAATCTACATTATACAAGGTACACAAGCACTCGGGAAACACTAATTACCTGTTAAATAGTTAAAATCTCCGATTTACGTCATAATGACCAGTGGTCAGTGGCACTGACCACTAGTCATCTGCATTGTACAAGCTAAGGTACACAGGCACTCAAGAGACTAAATAGCTGTAAAATGGTTAAAAGAGGCAAACCGGATGAAGCAACAACAACGGTACTTGGTCACAACGATATTTTGTCACAACTACGCTTGATCACATTGGCACTTGGTCACATTGGCACTTGGTCACATTGGCATGTAGCCGTCTTTCTTTCCCACGCATGCACGGGCGTACTCACTCACACACCCGATTATTGACCCACGCATGTAAGCCAGCGCGAGAAATGTTAATACGTATTAGTGAACCAGTGTGTGCGTGTGTGTGTGTGTGGGGGGGGGAGGGGGGGGGGGGGGGGGGGGGGGGGGGTTGTGGAAATAGGAGGTCCATCTATTGAGAAGAGTCTAGAACTACACTTTGTCTAAATCCAACTGACTACATATAGGAAATGGGAGGGGGGGGGGGGGGGGGGGGGGGGTAAATATGCAGGCAACACATTTTTTTTTAAAGGCGGGTGTGCGTGTTGGGAAAAGGCAGAGGAAACCCTGAATAACCCTCTCTTGTTTGAAGGGTGGGGTGGGGTGGAGAAAGATTCCAAATAGTCCTAGACTGACCCTTGCGAGGGGGGGGGGGGGGGGGGGTAAATCCAGGCTAGCCCAAACCTACCCTACCCCGGGGGGGGGGGGGGGGGGGGGGGGGGGGGAAGTTCCAGCTAAGTGAGGTAAGTTCTAGCTAGTCCTAGAATGACCCCCGGGGGTAAAAGCAGGCTAGCCCAGACTTACCCCGGGGTAAGTTCCAGAGGGGCGTAAGAACGGGCTGTTACACCGGTCCGTGTGGAAGTTTGTGACTTGATTATGTCTTTCCAGTAGACTGACTTCATTGTTTGTAGTCTTTTAATTTTTGTGAGATCAGCGTTACGCTTTTGATGTAATATTTCGTACAGGAATACTCTGTTCGGCTTTGGTTTGTTTAATTAGTCAAGCCACCATTTCATCCTATATGATCTTCGCGTATGACTGATGTTATTATATTTTGGTGTTTCAAGGCTGGTATCGTAGTAAATATCTTATAGCCTGTATAATGGTGAGTATAACTAGCCTATAACTAGCAAAGCTTCTTTTTGCGTACCTCGGTGTGTATGTGTGTGTGTGTGTGTGTGTGTGTTGTGTGGTGCTTCTAACACTCGACAGGGACTTCACAAGCCATTGCTGGAGAGGTGACAGTACATTTTGAAGATAAAGTGGAAACATGTTTGACATCACATGACACAAACAAAGGAATGGGATATGTGTACCACACACACACACACACACACACACACACCACACACACACAAACACACACACACACACACACACACACACACACACACACACACACACGCACACACACTAAGTGAAGCAACTTTTTCGCAGACGGTGACCAACAGCTGAACATTCTAGATCCTCTGTTACATTGCGGTGCATCAACAGCAAATTGCATGACACAGTAAAGCAGACGCATACTATTCTGTAACTGATGTTCTAATCGTAATTTTTCAGCGGCTATGTCATGTACTGGGAAAACAGAATTTGTTCATGACCTAGATTTCTTTCTGGACATCGCAAACATTTTAAACCTAGCTGCCAGAAATCAAGACACCAAATCTTCAATTAGCCTAC
>JADBJO010002476.1:12500-17500 GCA_016801955.1 Conus betulinus
AGGGAAGACTAAGTCAAAGCAGTGATCACGATGACTACAACAGCACTCTGCCAGCTCTCCAGGGAAGACTAAGTCAAAGCAGTGATCACGATGGCTTCAACAGCACTCTGCCAGCTCTCCAGGGAAGACTAAGTCAAAGCAGTGATCACGATGACTACAACAGCACTCTGCCAGCTCTCCAGGGAAGACTAAGTCAAAGCAGTGATCACGATGACTACAACAGCACTCTGCCAGCTCTCCAGGGAAGACTAAGTCAAAGCAGTGATCACGATGACTACAACAGCACTCTGCCAGCTCTCCAGGGAAGACTAAGTCAAAGCAGTGATCACGATGACTACAACAGCACTCTGCCAGCTCTCCAGGGAAGACTAAGTCTCGATGAGACCCTTGAGAACTGGGACACCGCAAGCTCGAGCATCGTATATATACACAAACTTCTGCACAGGAGACACGAACATGTGCCCCTGTGGTACAGCATCAAAGAAGGAGGCGCTCGGCTTCCGGATCTGTCCACGCTACCAGAGCTACAGGGTGGTCAACTGGCATGCACAGACACACAATCCACTCCGAGAGATGACCTTTGGACCACAGGACAGTGTGTGGCAGAGAACAGACTTCATCAGGGCCACCTGTATCTCTGTGTAAGCGTTCTTTCCATCACGCATCAAACTGATTTTAATTAGAAAGTGTCCAAATCGCTCCACAGGTACCATATTGATGCCCAAACTGGGAGCATTTCAACTATTTTGGCATTAGTTGTGGCTGAAAAAAAAACACACCTCATTTTAAAGGGGAAGTTATCTAGTGGGGATCAGTAAGGGGGGTCTCAAACTGATTTAACCAAGCTCCTAACCTATTTTGTGTCAGCTGGGACTGTCACAGGTTCACTATTGTTCGTTCCTGATTGTAGATCTTCATTTTTTTTTTTCTTCAGAATCACATGACGCTAGTGATAATGTTAAAGCAACAAAAGTCACCTTTACCTATTTCTTTTTTTTTTTTTGTTTTTTCTGGATTTCACGACATTGACCTGCAGATCTGTATAGATTTACGTTATTTGAAAAATAACATGACGTGTAAGCCCCATCTTGGTCAGAGGAACAACAGCATTGCTGCGGTCTGGCAAAATAAAACGAACATGACTTCAAGAAATTTTATGGATTTATGATCAAACGTCTAGTAACACAAGAACAGGATTTCTCCTCAAGGTGACAATGGTTCATTTATCTTACACTGTTTGGGTTACCTTGGGCGCTTCTTGATGGTTTCCATTCTGCAGCATGCTAACTAAACAGAAGATATGGATAGTGCCAATATGAGGGGAGAAGGGGAATGAAGTAGGGGATAGCGTTCGACGATGGAAGGAAGAGACGGGTAGCGGGTGTGTGGGTAGAGTGTGGATAGGCAGAATGGGAAGGGAAGTCAGAATGCTGAAGGGAGAGAACTTTGATGGTGGAGGCTAATGGGCACGGGGGGAAAGTGCGGGAACTGAAGGAGGGAGCAGGCTGACGGCAAGGCGGAGGGTGGTGGTGGTGGTGGTGGTGGTCATTTTGAAGTAAGATAGGAAGGGTCAAAAGCTGACACAAGATGGAGGGGGGTGTGGGGGAAATGAGGAGGGAGTGTTTTGAGAGAGAGAGAGAGAGAGAGAGAGAGAGAGAGAGAGAGAAGAGACAGAAACAGACGCACAACCTGGCAAGGATTAAGTGTTAGCGATGGCCGGGGCGTGTTGGGCACTAGCTTCAAATCATGGCACAGTCGTGCTGGTTGGAAACAAACTGAAAAAAAAATATGACAGACGCCCCACAGGCATGAGCAGTAGTCACTTGGATTGTTCGTGCATTTCATGCTGTGCATTCGTTCTCACCCCTACCCTCCCTTCCTCACTCCTGTCCCCCCCCCCCTCCCGTCTGAGGTATGTCTGCACAAGTTCTAAAGTCGTTAAGAGAGAGAGAGAGAGAGAGAGCAGCTGGGGTTGGGACAGGAAGAGAGGTGAAAGGTTTTTCCAGACCTATTGTTGGAGAGAAGGAGGGATCGATGGGGCGGGAGGGGGGGGGGGGGGGTTAAGGAGCCCATGTTTGACGGTTTTAGAGTGCAGTCCCCCCCCCCCCCTCCCCCCCTCCGACTTCCTTTCTCCACCAATCGACCGACTAACTCAGCTCTTTGAAGATTTCTTCCTTCCTTCGACGCCCCTTGACTGTCAATATGTGTAACACCGCCTTCCTAGAACGATGAGTCAATTTGCTGATTGGTGAGAGAATTTACAGGATGACTTGACAAGAGTCCTGACATGTGTGAGAGGTGTCTGCAAGCTGTCAGTCATTGAGCGGGCACCGCCTTTTCTTGGCCAGTTGCAAATCAGATTAAGTCGATATATCTCTCTGCTATTCGACCACTCCCTCGTTTGGTCTTGTCAGCCTTAAGCATTCTATCAGTCACCAATTGGGGTTTTATTCCCCCTCCCCCCTCCCTTTTTTTTTTTGGGGGGGGGGGGGGGGGGGGGTTAAGGGAGAAGAGTCTAACATAAATCTACCCTGCCTCTGCCTATCCATGCGAATGCGCTCTTTCTCAGACTGTAAATCACGCACAAATGTGTGTCCCAATAATAGATGGAAAGTGTAGATACACATAGTCCTCTGTATAACTGTCAAAAATACATCAAAGTGTTCGAAGTATAGGTGAAAAGTGAACATACACACAGTCCTTTGAATGACTGCAATTTTCATATTTTTCAGTATACACTTGCGTGTCCCAGTCGCACTACAATGTGACAAAATCACGATTTTAAAGATACCATAAAATATCATTGATATCAGAACGAAAAGAGGCAGCTGATTACGAATCTGTCTTTTGATTTGTTCTAAACCAATTAGAAAAAGAGTCCACAAAGGTAGCGTGTACGATGCTAGTCCTCAAAACTACCAATTTACAACTCTCTCTCTCTCTCTCTCTCTGTGAGTGTATCTGTGTGTGTGTGTGTGTGTGCGTGTGCGTGCGCGCGCGCGCGCGCGCGTGTGTGTGTGTGTGTGTGTGTGTGTGCGTGCGTGCATAAGTGTGTGTGTGTGTGTGTGCGCGCGCGCTGAGAGAGAGAGAGAGAGAGAGAGAGAGAGAGAGAGAGAGAGAGAGAGAGAGAAATTACCCCTGACATCTTTGTTCAGGGAATACAAATTGTGGGCAAATAACGCCTGTGACGTGGAGGAAGCGTCATGATCCTCAACTGGAGTATTTGTAGGCGGTGTTCGATTAATTTAGATACCATTCCCTCTATTCTGAGACTATAGACATTTTGTCTATACGACTCGCCGTTTCGGGACCAAGAGCGCTTTAAAAAAGGGAATGAAGAAAAGGGAATGGCCCGTATGCCAGTTTTGATCCATGTGTTTTAAATAAAGTTTGCCTCCCAGGAAATCTAAAAGAGATGTTTTAAACATAATTACATTGTAATAGGCTAAATGATATGTATTGTTTCCAGCAGCTTTTCAATATCTTTTCAATCTCTTACTTGACGGTAAATCCACACTACATACATCTATTTGCAGCTAACATGCATACTGTTTAGGACAGTTTTTGTCCAGGAGAGACCGACATACAGACGCTGCTAATAGGTCTAAAAAAAAATAACAACGACATGGCGAGATACAAATATCGTACTCAGGACTTACTCGAGCATGGTTGGTACTTTGCTTTGCCCAATTTTCATTCCCTAAACAAAGATTTTAGGAATAGTTTCAGCTTTGCTCTGTAATGTTAGATCGCTACAACTTCCACGCGAGACCAGATGGGACACCAAACCATTTCCGTGTGTATTTGTTGATGTTGGCCTTCATTGATTCCACTGGGCTAAAGCATACTGTACATCAGTCGAGGCCAGAGGAGCTTCAGGATCAGCAGGAGCTGCCGGCGCCAGATCTTGTATTGCCGGGGAAACCACACCAAGCTGACATCTGCAGGCTTTCTTCTGCCATTTGCTTGGTGTCCTTTCCCCTGTATGTGTCTTACAAGAAGTCATCATACCACTTTCAGAGGCCCGTGACTGGTGCAGTAGTCAAAGCTGGGTTAGCTTGGTTAACTACAGTAAACGTTACTCTTTCAGCTACTTTTCATTTTTGCAGGGAGAGGATTTAACTGCGTGGACACTTTCTGTGCTTTATTTTCTCATTGGCAGACTCTTGTGCCATCCAAACAGGCAAGACTACAACAGAAAAAAAATTTGTGTAAAGCAGAAGAGAAAAAAGTCCCCCCCCCGCCCCCCCCGCCCCCAGTGTGATAGTGTTCGTCTGTCAATATCTTTAGTCCCTGAGGTGACAAAGGCAATGTGGAAAAAAATATCTTCTTAGTGATCTGTAATAACGATTGTCAATTAATCAATCAATCAATCAATTATTCAGTCTATGTTATCTGTGGCGAGAAACATTGTCAATCAATCAATTGAGTTATGAACCTGTCTCACTCAAACAGCTTTGTAAACATGCGCTGTCTGTTCACTGCTTAGCATCTCTCCCACTGTCTGGGCAATCTGGTAGTGTTACATTAGTGTAAACATACACTGTAATAGTGTCTCTCCCACTGTCTGGGCAATCTGGTAGTGTTACAGTAGTGTAAACATACACTGTAATAGTGTCTCTCCCACTGTCTGGGCAATCTGGTAGTGTCACAGTAGTGTAAACATACACTGTAATAGTGTCTCTCCCACTGTCTGGGCAATCTGGTAGTGTTACATTAGTGTAAACACACTGTAATAGCGTCTCTTCCTTCTTCCACTGTCTGGGCAATCTGGTAGTGTCACATTAGTGTAAACATACACTGTAATAGTGTCTCTCCCACTGTCTGGGCAATCTGGTAGTGTTACATTAGTGTAAACATACACTGTAATAGTGTCTCTCCCACTGTCTGGGCAATCTGGTAGTGTCACATTAGTGTAAACATACACTGTAATAGTGTCTCTCCCACTGTCTGGGCAATCTGGTAGTGTCACATTAGTGTAAACATACACTGTAATAGCG
>JADBJO010002476.1:25000-35000 GCA_016801955.1 Conus betulinus
TGACAGACCAATTCCATGCTGAGTTATGTGGAGCAAAAAGTGTTCACCAAGCTACCTGTAATAGTGAGTCCTATCAGATTAAACTTGATAAATGTCGCAAAAATTGACAACACTTACTACCCCATTCGGAATGTTGTGTTTGCTTGTTGGCTGGTTGGTTGTTTGGAACTTCATATGCCTCTGTTGGCACTACCCTCCAATCCCCCAACCCGACCCCATCCCATCCCATGCCATCTATACTGACTGTTCGCACATAGCTACACCCAGATTTGAACCGTCAAAGCTCAGGCCTTGCAGTGCACGGGGAGCAATTTGTCGAGTCGTCAAGAGGCAATGAAACAGCCGAGAAACTGCATTTTTGCCGTGTCTGTCGGAAGCCTTGTAGTGATGTCTCTTGTGATCATGCACATGCAAGACGTTACCTACTAAGCTCCCGACTGACAACGGAACGTGCATCGTTGTGGAGCCAGTGTGAATGATTGTCCCTCCAGAGAAGGCGCCACACGCCAATCAGGAGAGAGTCCCTTTCAATTTGCTGATGACGAGTTTGACCAATTCACATGTTCCGGAAAAAAAAAAGGAAAAATAATACCTGTCGATCCATTGCAAATGAAGTTATCTGTTCTCACTTTACGGGTCAAGCATTAGAGATCCAGAGAGTCAAATTATGTGATAGAAAACGTACGCCAGAGAACGATCGGGATATTAACTGCTCGCATTCCAGGCGCACGGTTTCACACCCATGTATTGACATTTTCTTTTTCTGGTTGAAATGTTAAGCTGAATCTGTTTTTGGGCGTGGCTATCAGTGGTCATCATGAAAACAGCGAGGTAACGCTTGCTGAACGGGACCTTTAAAATAGATTTCCTCCTTGCAGACTTCTGTACATTGTGCGTTTCCCGCGCTAAAAGACGAGGAGGACAAACACAAAAATCTGTTAAAACAGGAAAAAGATCTGGAGGATCAAGAAGGAGTGTGGGTGGAAGTGATGAAGGAGGAGAAGGAGGTTTTGAACAGTCTTGGCAGTCGTAGGCAGGACAGATGAGCAGGAAGAAAGAGAGAGAACGGTACAAGGAAGGGGAGGGGGGTATTATTAGAATGTATAAGCACAGTTTAGAATGGAAGGAGAAGAGAAAGCAACAGCATGGCCACAGAACCAAGGTAGTAGCAAAAAGAAAACTGCGTCATTTGCATTCACGATGCTTTCATTTTCTCTTTCCCTGACATGCGATCCATAGAAAGGCCTGATCGTTAGCCATATCTAGAACAGCGCTGAGCTTTTCAAGAATCAATACATGAAGTTTGAATTCTGAAAATGCCAGTGAGGGGGGTTCTAGAATCGCCCTAATTACTCATACTCGCACGCGTGCAACACGCTACAACACACACACACACACACACACACACACACACACCGAGGTAGGCAAAAAGTAGCCTTGCTAGCTATAGGCATGTTACACTCACTAGAATACAGACTATAGGATATTTACTACGACACCAGCCTTGAAACTCCAGAATTTAATGACGTCAGTCATACGCGAAGATCATATACGGTGGTGAAATGGCGGCCTAACTCGTTTAACAAACCAAAGCCGAACAGGGTATTCCTGTACCAAATATTACATCAAGAGCGGTTACGTTGATCTCACACAAATTCAAAGACTCCAAAACAATGGAGTCAGTCTATTGGAAAGACCTAATAAAGTCACAAACTTCCACACGGACCGGACATCAGAGAAAGTCAAAAACTGAACCTCTATAGAACAACAGAAACATAACGTTAAAGGAAAACCTGAACACTCTGCAAACAGTATAAAGCTGTAACCTTTTTCACTCAGGGTCTTCAACAACATGGAAGGATGATGATTTTTATAGAAATAGAACACAACAATAATGGCGGCACACAAACATCTTGTTTTGAATATGCACACACTTCTTTTACCTAAAGACAGCTAAAAGTCTGCGTGAAGTTCATGGTCGCGTTTTTTTTTTTTCCTTTTTTTTTTTTTTATTTGACTGCCGTGATTTTATCTACAGAACAAGTTTCTCAATGTTCTTCGAAATCTGGAGCTAAGCGTGATATAAGCAAAAAAGTTGGCTGATGAATTCATACAGAGAGCAGGTCGGATAACTGACCAATATATCACAACAAATGTATTGTGGTATTTTGTGTATAGGTAGAATTCTGGGACAATTTCATGCGTGACAGCACCCATGGTTTCAATAGAAAGAACTACAGCGTACAAACCGCAGAGAAATAACAACATCTTAGTGATTTTGTTATCTCCTGAAACACCCTTCTCTTGAATAGATTTCGTCATTTGCAATCGTTGTCGAGAGGCTTGCTGTAGATAAGTAATGGTGATGATACAAAACAATGCAACGAGGACAATGAAGATGGGCTTCGTGATGAGAAGTGACAAAAACATCATTCGTGTTGCTAGGCGACTGTCCACAGGAAACCAGGGTGTTTCAGTCATGTAAGCGACGCTTCGATTGGTTGAAGGATCCATTTTCCACTTCACAGTGTTGGCAAAAAACACTGTGAGGACCAATCCAAAAGGAGAGAGGTATGACAGGAATATGGCTGATACCATTGGCCTGCAAATAACAAATCACAAAGTATTTACACATTTGTTAATAACAGTACACTGTTTAGAAGACTTTCGTTACATCTGTAACTTTAACATATCTTTTGTCACTGTGTGACTGTTAAATTAACAACAAAAAATATGAAAAGTGCCCCTCTACACTTCAAACTAATGGATAGAGAGAAAAGGCGAGTATTTTGAAGCTGGAAATCAATTAGACCATATATATATATATATATATATATATATATATATATATATATATATATATATATATACAATGAAACAATATTTTATATTTTCTACTTTTCACAAGAAAATGTAGCTTGTTTTGATCTTTCATGATTTTCTTTTGCTTCTTAGGTGGCACCTTTAGTTAGTTTTTTTGAAAACTCACAAACATACTATGGTATTGCACACCAGCCTTTTTCTGGTATAGCATTCTTCTTAAAACCGAAAAGGCAGAGGAGTCAAATTACCACTTTCCGCGGTCACTGAGGATGAAACAATCAGGTTTCGAAATACCGGTATCTGACCAGGAGTTATATGTTAGTGAGCTTTCTCCCCATTGGAGATGGTCTCCTGCTTTGGAGACTATAAGCTTGCTGAAATTCATTTTGAGAAGCATTCATTTATTCCCCATTCACCCACTCAAGCACATACTGTTAGTTAGGTAGAATCATCTACCACTGCAGATATGACCTCCCTTTTCTATAATCTGAGACATAAGAGCAAGCTTTGTTTATAATTCAATATATATATATATGTGTGTGTTAAATATAGAATGGTAAAAGGAAGTTTTAAAATCGACAGGTCTGTTTCGAGCGCTGGCTCTCCTCAGGATCCTGAAGAGAGCCATCGCTCGAAACAGACTGTCGATTTTAAAACCTCCATTTACCATTCTATTTTTAACAGATGTTGCTCCCCAAGGGCTCGAGCATTTTAAGAATTTTATTAGGCATTTTAGTGGCATTCTTGATATATATATATCATACCACCAAGAAAATTAACGTTCATTTGGAGATGAATTTTCTAATTTTGCATTTCTTTATTCTGCTATTTTATTGACTGATTTAGTGGGAAAAAATGGAAGTGTTTTGTCCACAAGCAAGCTTACATGAGATAACTTGTTGGTATTTATCTACCTACAAATCAGGGTCAATTAGGGTTAAAGTGTTCTTTTTAATGTTGTCTCTTCCAATGCTAGATGTTACAAAAAATACAAAAATTTTCTTGTTTAATACATAGTTGATGCGTTTGTATAGTTTGTGAAATGAACATACATTAATTGGTGAAATTCTCTCCTGCTAAAAACGTAAAACATCCTTTGTAAAAATCCAATGGTATTATTACGTCAGGGTCAAATTAGCCAACGTAGATTCAATTTGCACTTCTGGTTAGCTCAAATTAATCTTTCATAAACGTTCTTGTTGCAATGATTCTACAAATCGGGTGATGCTACTGTGCTATAACTTTATCTGGTAAAACTCAGTGCATTGTTTTTAAACACGATTTATATATTTTTTTTCCTGGTTAAAATTTCTGAGATAAAGGTGGTTTGCTCAGGATATTCAAATTACCACCCCCCCCCCCCCCCCCCCCCCCCCCCCCCCCCCCCCCCCCCCCCCCCCCCAAATCGAATAGTACATTCCTCGAAAAATGTATATGAGGACATTCTTTCCAAACGGCAACTATGTAAGACATTGTCTGCAGATCCAAACTCATTATAAATAGATTATGATTTTGTAAGTTAGACCTTTATCATTAATATAACTAATTATATGTACCTTCATATGATACATCTTTTCATGCAAATTCAACGGAACTTGTACAACACATCCAGATGTTATGGATGGTGTGCAGTGCGTGTTTTGCTCTCTGACTCTCACCTGAAGAAGTCTGGATGCGTGTATGACCTTCACCTACACACACACCCACACCACACGAACATAGACAGCCAGGCAACAAATTAAGTTTCTACTTTTTTTTCTTTTGCTGTCTGAACCATCAAACCCAAAACAACAAGTGCACAATACATAATAACAACAATCTTACGCCACAACCAAAGGGCGCGCAACAAAACTAGGAACTTCACAGTCACACAACACAATTTTTTCACTCAGCAGGCCAGGCTGACACCCACAGCAGTGTCATCATGGACAGTCTATGCGCTTGGCCGTGTGTCCGGCCCGAATCACACAGTCTTCACACAGACCAGGAGTCCCTCACGAAGCAGTTCGTGGAGTCCTTCCAGGGACTCCCACACAGTAGAAGATACGCACGTCGTCTTCCCGACGAACTCCGAAGCCCCTAATCACTCCAGCTCGTTGCTGACCACGCGGACAGCCTCTCGACACCCCTCCCACGGGGGCAGAGACGGTGGCTGGGTTCGTGCTGCTGCCCCCACACCGGTTGGCGGTGCACACACGAAGCCTGCTGACCCTCGGTCAGCCGCTCCATACCCTGACAGGGTAGAGACAGGGGCTGGACACAGGCTGCACCCCACACCTGGATGGCAGTCAGTTCCAGGTCAGACACGGGGCTTCACCGACACCTGGGGGAACTGACAGCTACCTTGATTATCTAGCCTGCTTCCAACACATTTATCGTTCTTGTTCGTAACTAACAGTCATTCTTCACATGATACATTTTTACTGGAACTTGGGGGGGAAATACCTGTAACAGAATCTACCAAGTTTCAATACAGTGGGTGCATTACAATAGAACATTTTCTTTTATTAACACCATGACTGTCTACATTTAGAGAAAGGATTTCCACATGAACCCTTTTTCACAGTACCAAGAATACAATTATTACATATAAAGGAACGAACTCTGTTGTCCCATTTTATCAAGAAAAGAATGTTTTTATTGTATCATATCATAACCAGACGTGTCAAATTACATATCAAGGAACGATTTCCGCTCGTCCCATTTTTATCTTTCTACAACAAGAATCAGAACACAGTTTCCAATAATTTATGCACAATAATTTCCATTGCTCTCTCCAGAGCTCACCAACACTCACATCATTATGATACTCTAGGGGAAAATATAAACAACCTTTGTTTCTCTCAAAAATACGGTGATTTAACTAGATCACTTTTTTTCCCGATCACATATCAGTATACATATTCTTTCTACTCATTCCATTCTCCTCACGACTCAGATTCACTAACTACAACTTCCTACTGTCACCCTATGTCTCGTCAAATCGTAAGACATATCAAAGGAACAAGTAAATAACTTTAGGCCTTTATCAAGAGCTGGAAAGTTCCTAACCACCTGTGGAAAAGAACACTTCTTCATTAATTCAAGCCCTAACTTCAGTTCTATTATCAACACATATCCGACTGCCTGCAAAACCTTCCTTCAGTCTCCCTTCGGCTGTCTGGGGTGTTGCTCGGTCGGTAGCTGTGCGGAGACTGAATGGAAATCCTCGCTCACCTGACTTACACAAAACGCAGGTGAGTAGCAGCCAGGTTAACAGGCCAACCGGTTTTACAGGTTTCCCTGTTCCGGTCAACGTGTCCCAAAATTTGAGACCGGGACAAAATACGGTCCGTCACAATACCCCCCCCCCCCCCCCCCCCCCCCCCTTCCTCAAAACAAAACAAAACAATGACTGAATTGTTTTTTGAAGAAGAAGTACACAAACAGTAGAATACAAAATCCAGAAATCACACATCAAACAGAATGAGAAAACTGCAGTACACAGAAAGAGTCACTTCTTAAGGGACCAACTGATTTTCACATGAACGTGAATGAAGGTCAGCGAAAACATTCGATGAAACTGGAACTAGTTGTACTTCGAGCGAGAACTCCTGCAACGACAACTCCCATCGCATAATTCTGGAATTCTTGAAGTTTGATGCTCGGAGGTACGTCAAGGGACGATGATCCGTCTGCAGGATAAACCTGACTCTCCAAAGAAAAGTAACAAACTTGTGCACAGCCCAGATAACGGCTAAACACTCCCGTTCAATAGTACTGTACGCCTTCTCACGATCCAGCAACTTTCGACCAGCGAACACGACTGGGTGAAGAATATCATCACTCTCCTGAAGCAACACAGCCCCCAAACCAACAGAACTAGCATCAGTTCTGAGAACAAAAGGATCACCCAACCTAGGTAACAACAACACAGGTGCAGAGGACAAGATTCCCTGAATCTTCCTCAAAGCTTCAGCACACTCAGGAGTCCAAGCAATAGACCTACCAGCACGACCAGCATCTTTGATCAAATCGGACAGTGGGAGCACTCAAAGTAGCAAACCCAGGAACATATCTCCTGTAAAAACTGAGCGACACCAGCAAAGACCTGACCTGCTTCCTGGTAGTAGGAGTGGATATCTTCAAAATCCTGTCAAGCTTCTTTCCTTCAGGACGCATAATACCACCTCCAACAACATGACCAAGAAATGCAAGTCAGCAAAAGCCTGCCTCGATCTTCGAGGGACGAGCTATGAGGTTGGAAGACCTCAGACAAGAGAGAGCACACCCGTCACATGACATGACGAAGATGAGCATCCCATGACACATTATACACAAGAATATCATCAAAAAAGTTGATAGCAGAAAACTGATCCAAAGCCAGCATACGCATCATACGTGCAAACACTGCAGGAGCCGACACAAGCCCCAGAGGCATTCTGACAAACTGGAATAGACCCATGTGTGTTTAATAGCCGTCTTCGGACGATCCTCGGGCTTAACCACGATCTGCTAGTATCCTTTTGCAAGATCTAGCATCAGCTAACCTTGCAAAAAGACCCAACATCAGGAATAGGTTCAGCATCAAAGACGGTAATCTTGTTTAAAGATCTGAAATCAATACAAAATCGATACGTCTTTCTTTCTGACCAACACAGCTAGAGATGCATATGGACTATTTGATGGCTCAATGATATCAAGATCTAACATGATACCAATCTATCTCTCAACAACCTCTTTCGCAGAAAAGGGGATGTCATAACACATTTTCCTAACAGGGACATCTGTTGTAAGAGGGATCGCTAAGAGTACATCACCTGGGAAAGAACCTAGTTTAGGAGTCAAAATATCCTGGGAAAGATTGCACGCAGCTCCCTGGAACTGCTGTCAGACAAAGCACAATCAAACTACACTGCATGGACGTCGTCACGTGGCATAGAAGACGCCATCGGAACAGTTAAAGTGGGAATGGGTAAAGCGTCATCACAGTCCTGGACGACACCAACTGTACGAACCACTTCACGAACAACAGACTCTGGAGAGGGATTCACAAAAGACCAACTCCTGGAGAACACTCCAAAGAAACCTGTTCTTGTCACACGTCAAAGGTGCTATCTCTGACTAAGGCACTGAGTTCCCTGTGAAAGAACTGTCGGTACAACATCAGAAGTAGACACAGCAGCACGATCAAATGGAGTACTGATGAGTGGAACAGAGGCAAGTGGTACCGGACAAACTCCACCCTTTGATACCGTCTTCTAACACACATCACAGGAAGCAACATACTTCGCTACATCCACAGTCACTCCAGACCAAAAGAACTTGTTAAGGATTCTAGACAGAGTACGCTGAGAACCACAATATATGACCCAGCAGAATCGGATCGTGCGCCACAGATAACATTGTAGGTCGAAGTTCAACAGGAACAACACCTGATCAAAAGAGCCATCACCCTTGACAAAATGCATGCATAGAACACCATCAGACAAGTAGTAGTGAAAGGTAGTTGTACCTAACTAACCTCTTCACTAACTGGAAGCACGACTTCAGTGACTCATCATCCTTCTGTTTCTGAACAAGATCAGAACGGGAAATGTTCAGATTATCAGGGATCTGACACAAGGCTTTTTGTCCACAACATGCTTATCTCTAGCCCTCGTAACATCGGCTTAGAGAAAGGCTGACTAGTTACATCACTCAACTCACCGCTTACAGAAACTCCAGGAATATTATCCACAATGAGATCTGCGACAGGGCTATCCAAAACACAACAAGTTAAATCGCCCACAAAATGACAACCGACTGAAACTGTAGCCAGTGGAAACTCATCCACACGGCCACCAAATGAAACACACTTCACTGTGGTTCCTAACATCCGACTGTCAGAAACTCACCGTTTGCGAACGCCACAAATGGTAGCACCAGAATCATGCAAAACAGAACTCAAAGTGCCATTCACAGAACAAGCGTCCAAAGGTAACTTGCCTGTAAACTCGCCAGCAGCTAGACAAGCAAAAGGCGTATCAAGAACAGAACAAGCTGCACTGGACTGTTAACTGTCAGCTGAGTTTCTCGACAACAGTAGAATTGCCAACCACAAAAGGACACTTATCTGGGTGGCTAAGGGTGCAAACTCTACAAGGGTCTCTACCAGACTTCCATGGGCACTTAGCAGCTATATGTCCTGTCTTCTCTCACAGAAAACACACAACACTGGCAGACTGATCGAAAGCACTTCCTGAGGAACGTTCACTACTAGAGGTATGATGGGCACCACGACCACGGTAATGGTTACCACCAAACTTGTTTCCATGATCAACTGAGGAACTCGGGTTCTGACCAACACTCTGAAAAGTACAGTACCAGTGCCCTCTATCAGACTGACCACGGTATGGAGTTCCATCAGACCGCCTAGGATTTCAATAAGCAACAGAAGCAAAAATGTTCACATCAGCTTTCCTAGAAAGTACATCAGTGGGATGAGCACGTCTGTATGACTCAGCAGACTTGATCATGTCACCAAACGTCTTCTCATACTTTTCGCACAGAAAAGTAATTAAGTCTTTAGAGACACACTCCAAAAACTTCTCGCAAGATAAGATCCAGCACACCTTCAAAAGACTTATCAATTTTTGGTAATGAAACCCAACGCTCAAACAAACGCCTAAGCTCAACAGCAAAGGTTTTGAAAGGTTCATCTGAGCTAGGCTTAGCCTCACGAAAACGCTTACGAAAACCCTCTGGAGCACATTGATTTCTTTCAGCAAGCTCACTTTCAGAAGCTCGTATGACACAACATTATTTTCTTCGAGACTGTGATAGAGAGTTAAAGCGGAACCCTCAAGCAATGCAGACAGGTATGTGACCCACGAATCCTCTGAACAACCTAAGGACGAGCATGGGTTTCAAAACGAAACAAGTAACTGTCTATATCATCAGTTCTTTCTTCAAAAGGGGGCAACTTGGGAAAGGCAGGACGAGGGGCGTTAGACCTGGGCAAACCAGAACCCTGACTGTCACTATCCTGTCCTGAGACTGCACTTTGTTGACAAGTCACTTGCAACTGTATTCTTTTAGTTTCTTCTATCTCTCTTGTCTCTTGCCTTTTAGTTTCCTCTTGCTCCTGTATTTGTATCTGCTCTCTGCTCCAAAAGAAAGCTGCTCACAACACCGATTCGCCTAGCAGATATGACAG
>JADBJO010002476.1:45000-60000 GCA_016801955.1 Conus betulinus
TCAAACAGCAATTCAGAACAAGAAAATGAATTAATGATATCTTAAGCAATCAGCAAAAATCAAATTGTGCTAGACACACAATATACCTTTAATCTTAAAGGCGTGATAAGGGAAGAAGACTTTGATTTGTTTTGCTATATTTTCACTTGTTGAAGCTATCAGCATACAGAAAGTGGAAGAGACAGTTCTGCTTATAATTTTTTTTTTTCATGAAAACACTTTTTTTCAATATTCTGAATAGCTGGACATACTCAAACAAATGTACTTCATCTTCCTTTGATGTTCTGCACAGTGGACATAGTAAATCATGATCTATGTGAGCCCTGTATTCTAAGTGATAAACTCTATTTCTGGCACTCCAAATCGATTATAAGTGTGATCTGTTTCACAGATCGACTACATTTAAAGATTACGTATGGCTTAACAGAATGAATGAAATCCCATTTAACAAAGAGTACATTTAAAAAGTTTACTGGTCTGGGTATTAGGTTGTTAATTATGCCAGCTACAATCAAGTAGTCTTTGTCTGAACCTACGAATAAACATTTCACCCCTTTTCCTACTCTCTGATTAGCCACACATGACCATAACCAAATTTTAAACAACAATGATTTCACATTGGTCGCACAATTATGTTCACCTTTAGCAACAAGATGCAACAGTGTCGGATATGCTTGTGTGCGGCAGTCTGTTTTTCTTTCCTGCTGTTTAGCCTCAACCAATACTTCACACAGAATGGACTGTAATCGGAAGAAGACTTAGGAGGTCGAAACGCGTTGTGTTTTGTCTTGTGACTCGTTTGTCCACGTTTCTCTGGGCGGTTCGCTGACGTTTATTAATTTAAGATGTGTTTAGATTTCGGCCTGCAGTCGTTTCACTTTGCAACTTGACCTGTTCCACATTTCATCCAGCTTCTTACGAGGTCTTCTACTGTACGTGTTCTTCGGAATGTCGTTGTCTTGTCTCTAACTTTGTATTTTCTTCTAAAAGCATGTTGAACTCTTCTTTCAACTCGTCCATCTTTATCGTCAGCCTTCCGCAATCGTCACGAACCTGTTTCATGTCCTCGCTTCATGTTGCTCGTTTTTATCCCCAGAAAGAGAGAGAATGAAAAAGTGACCTTTGGTTCCTCCATGTTGTTGCTTTCACCCCAGAAAGAGAGAGAATTCGGAAAGTAACCTCTTAGCTCCTTCATCCATTATTCCTTTCAGCCTTCCAGAGAGAGAGAATCGAAAAGTAACCTTTAGCTCCTTCATGTTATTCCTTTCATCCCCAGAAAGAAAGAGAATGGGAAAGTAACCTTTAGCTCCTTCATGTTATTCCTTTCACCCCCAGAAAGAGAGAGGATCGGAAAGTAACCTTTAGCTCCTTCATGTTTATTCCTTTCACCCCCAGAAAGAGAGAGGACGGGAATGTGACCTTTAGTTCAAAATCACTTCCTCACACTTGGTACAGGAACCTTGTTACTACTCCTTAGGGACCGTACTCTTCACCCCTACTCGTCACAAAGATGGGAACAACAAATATTGGCAAGAACGGTGACAGGAAAGGGGGAAGAAACTCCATGTGCTCTTACGTCCATGCTCGTCCTGAGTTTGTGACATATTCGCCGGTATTAAAAATATCAAGGGAAGCAATTATTGTCGATATGATAGCAGGGGAAGAGAAACAGTGGGGCCTAAGGAAGTGACTACCTGCTCAAACACGATTGACTGAGAACTGTCTTTGCTCAGTTTTCCAAGTCTGAAAGGTAAAGCTCCATCATATCTTTCTGACTTTCTCCAGATGTACACTCCTTCCTGGCTCTTGCATTTCTCTCTGCTGATATTCATCTCCTTCGGATCCCTGATTTCCGTACCAAGACATGGAGAGAACGTTTTTACCCTGTTCAGGTGCCCTTTGCACCTCTCTTCTCTGTCCTCGTTCAAATTATCCCTTGTTGGGTACACTTTTCATCAACTCGTTGCCTCGTCTCCTTTTTGCCCTGTATGTGTGCTTGTGTTGTGTGTGAGTGTGTGTGTATGTTTGTGTGTCCTGTGTGTGTCTCAACACAGAGAGAGAGAGAGAGAGAGAGAGAGAGAGAGAGAGAGAGAGAGAGAGAGAGAGAGAGAGCATGGCCTAGACTCGTCGAAATTGAATGTATTCAGAGCCAGAATAGGAACCATTCTTGCAGTTTTATTACAAAATCCACAACACACCCAAAAAATGCGTTAGAAAGGAAACGGATTATGTTGTCCATAACAGATTTTAATGTGTCATCATTACGTGCTCGGCTTTTCGTAGTTCATATCAATGTACGATTGAACTACATACTTTTGTGGCCAGACGTTAGGACTTCAAATGTAATTAATACAGAACCACCAAGAAAACGTAGACAAACGAATCACAAGGCAAAAACACGACGCGTTTAGACCCCTGTCTTCTTCAGGCAAGATACAAAACACTCAAAGCACAACGAAAATGAACGAGCAATCACTTATCTACATTCACTTCAGCAAGATGGGCGTTGAATGAAAACGAGGCTGTCAAGAAGGAGACAGTGTGTAAGTCGAGGTAGTAATGACGATAGTTATACTACTGATAGGAATAATGATAATGGTAATGATGGTGATAAAAATATGAAAACAATAAGACAGGATCACTACCACTTTTGGTGATAGTATGGCAATAGCAGTATGGGAGAAAGGAGAGTGGGTTAGATGATTCTTAAACAGCATGGTTGCCGTGGCAAAAGTCTTCGAGGTGATGCTAATGATAGTGATGATTATCATCATAATAACAAACATATTGACAACAATGCTAAAAACTATAGCAACGGTAAAGGTAATAGTATTGATAATAAAAGCATGATACGGAAGTATTCTTTTTAAAAAAGAAAAAAAATAACTGCAATAGTATTGATAATGGTAGTATTAATACAAATACCAAGGGAAGGGGGAATACAAAAAATAGAATAAAATATAAAGGAGGAGGTAGAGAGGACAGGAAGAAACAAAAATGGAGAAAGAAGGTATTAATTATGGGAATGATGGAGAGAATCTAATAGGTATTGTAATATGTATATCGATAGTCATAATATAATAATTATGAGTGTATCCGTATAGCAATGGTATAGGTGGCTGGAAAAGTGGTAATCTAATAATATACCACAAGTATTGTAAAGAATATTTGTTACATCTATGATAGTAGTAAACGTAACATTTGCAATAGTTATGTAGTTGTAACAATAAGTATACTGATAAAATATATATCTATATATGTAAACAATTAAGTAGCGGAGAAATCATGTACAGGTTCACAATTATTTTATCATTATAGTAATCATTTGGCAAAAATAAAAAAAAAAGGGGGCGTGGGGGTTGAAAATGATGAAAAATGGGAAACGTGTATTATTAATATGAAAAACCCCTATACTAGACGCATGAGATGACCATTACCATTCCCCCCTCTCCCAAAAAAAACAGATCTATATGCATTGTCTACACTTCGGTCTTTTGTCTACAGGATCAAACTCATCAGAAAGACGCGTTTTATTGTGTCTGCGCTCTTGGCGTCAAATAGAGACACACCACAGTCCGTAATTTTTGTGGTGTTCCCACCACCAAAGGTTCAAAAGAGAATCCAACAGCACTCCTAAAGCAGCCAGCGAAAGGTATAAATAAAACAAAACGAAAGTGTGGAGGAGGAAAAAGTTGCTGAAAAACTAAAAACGTTAAGCAAACCGTATAAAATGTAGGGGACAATCTTTGAGCCTATGCTTGAGGATCCATTTAAGGATACAAGGGAGATCAAAAGATATGGAGCAGTCTGAGTGGTCAGCTCTGCTCGTCAATAATCCAAGCATTGTCAGCAGCTAAGAATTGTGTAGAACAACCTTTACTTGGATCTCCTAAGAGATGTAATCGCCCCACTGATTGACCAAACACTATAATGCTGAACAATTAAGTAGTGGGGAAAACAAGTGCAGGTTAACAATATTTCCATCAATATAGAAATGACTTGGCAAAGAGTTCCAAATCAAAAAAGGGGTGGGGGTGGGTTGAAGATGAAGAAAATGGGAAAATGTGTATTATAGATATGAAAACCCTTGACTAGCTGCACGAGGGAACCATTACAATCCCTCTCGAGGGCAGATCTGTGTGTGTGTGTGTGTGTGTGTGTGTGTGTGTGTGTGTGTGTGTGTGTGTGTGTGTGTGTGTGTGTGTAACTACTAATAATATAATAATAGTGATTATGATAGTGATGAAAAAATGATGTTTAACACTAGTAGAGAGAATATGAATAATGAAGTTAGTTTTTTTTTGGTGTGTGTGTGTGTGTGTGTGTGTGTGTGTGTGTGTGTGTGTTGGGTATTTTTGAAATTTTTGATTTGTATATGTTTTGCTTCTTTTATTGTTAAGAATTAGATAACATTACAACCGTTGTAGACAGCTGTTCAGTGGCTCTTTTAAGTTCATAGTTGGCCAGAGACTAAAAAAAATATTTACATGACATCAGCGCACTGCAGAAAATGTCACATTGTGACTGAAGTACAATATGTAAACATGTCATATATGAATCAGTTCGTAATCTAGGTGTTATGTTTTAAAGCCGTAGCAACTCCGATTAATAGTGTCCATCGGAGATGTTACCTTTACCTTGTTACCAAAGAGCTCTCGTCCTTCTGTTTGTTTTCATGCTGGGATTGACGTTGATCGTGGATAGTGGTGAAAAAAGTGAGGCACCAGAAACAGTTCATTGCCAGGAGTGTTTCTGGAACATGGCAACTAAGATCTGACGAACGTAACATCTACTTAATCTCAGAATTTGGTCACTGGCAACAGTTTCCACACATGCATCATTTTTTAACGTGTGAAGACTCCATCGACACCCACCTGATACTCATGTTAGTAGACATTGTGACGATATTCGGGAGATGTGAGCTCGATCTTCGGTGGTTTCAGGCCAAGCTAAACCTAACACAAGGGTTGGAAACACGGATCATGGGTCGTTACACTTTGCCATCAGCATTGCTGCAAACAAGATGAAGAAGGTGTGGGGGGAAGAGGGAACGCATAGTCTTTGTTTTCACTACATTTTTTCTGGGAAATTGGTTTGATGTGTCCCCGTGTTCCTGTACCCTTGTCTGAATGCCATCCTGAAAGGGCAGGAGTGTGTTAGAATGCAGCGTGCAGGTAGGCCAGTCTTCTTTTTCAGCAGTGACCACTGGTCAGAAGAACGAACAAGGGTTGAGACAGATGCCTCAGGTCGTTATACAGTGCAAACGCCATCATGGGACTCCTCATGCCGTTGCCTTGACTGCACTTTGTACATCTTCTTGGCTATGTACATCTTTGGCCATTGGCTTGTACATCTTTGGCCATAGGTATTTCATCTGCCCATGCTTTGCTTTAAGTGCTGTCTTGGGTCAGGTAGTCCTGCAGCTCATTCTTACAGGTCTTTTCACTTGTATCCTCTTCATTCATCTTGTCGGCTTGACGATGACCTTGTTGATCTCCTCATCATTTTTATCCAGTTGTTTCCGTTGCACCAAAAGCATGACAGAGTATGAAACAGGATGTCTAAACGACGTCCATCTCTATTCTGCGCCATCCCCACAGATTCACCAGAGTACAGGGACTCCAGGAACGTTTTTTTCAGCATTTCCTTGCTGGAGTCCACATGTGCCATGCTCAGCTTCATCAAAGGCTTTTCTCTCGACGATTTCTTCCTCTCATCTCACTCAGTGTTCACTTGCTTCAGAGTAGGGGCGTAAACGATATTCAAACCAGCATTCGTCTCTTATTGACTTCATCATGGGAGAAGAGTTACCCGACTTGTTTGTCATTTACTGTCAACTGTTCCCCGCCTCGTTAAAGATTTTCTTTCATATCAATCAAATTGAAGTTACCTGTGTTTGTTGCTGTTCGTCTGTATTCTTGTTTTGACCGTATTTAAGATCGAAAAGGCCGTGCTAGTCTTTAATAAATGTCAGTTTTTGTGTTTGTTCATCTGTCCAGTGATTATTGCTGGGCAGATGTACCTAGTACGGGGTATATAGGCAAGCTTGGAAATCTTTTGTTGGGGGTGGTGGTGGTGGTGGTGGTGGTGGGGGGGGGGGGGGGGTCCTTGTTTGGCAATTCGGTGTCGTAAGCAGCATTCTTTTGGAACTATGAGCGTGCATTTATTTCTTCACGGAAGGAACCGTTGCTCCACTTGTTTCTTATTAACTGTTTAGTGTTCCCTGCCTCCTTTAAGATTTCTGTTCATACCAATCAAATCGAGTATACCTGTGTTTGTTACTGTTCGTTCTCATGCTTGTTTGACTATTCAAGCTCGTAAAGTCTGTGCCATTTTTTAATAAATGTTCATTTGTGTTTGTTCATTTCATTTCTACAGTGTTTGTTGCTTTGTAGACATATCCAGCACAGGATATACAGGCAAGCATGGAAAATTTTTTTTTTTTTTCAGGGGGGGGGGGGGGGGGGGGGGGGGCGGGGGGGGGGGCGGGGGGGGGTCCTTGTTTGTTCTGTGTGTTTGTGCCATCATATCTGCTAGACGATTCGGTATCGTAAGCAGCATTGATTTGACTTATGGGTATGTATTTAGTTCATCACGGGAGCAATAGTTACCCTACTTGTTTGTGATTTACTCTGAACATGTTCATGCCAGATCTGCCACTTGCAGGCCTTAATTCTTTGCATAAAGTATTGACGATCCCTTAATGCTTTGTATATATTCATTGTCTCGCACATATGCAAAACTACACATCATAAACATATTTGCACATATTCTACTAGCTCTCCGAGCTATCGGGGCTTTTTTTTTCGATTTTTGGTCTCAAATTTATACAGGCTGTGAAAGGTTGTCTGTCAACATCCATATGCATACACACACATCATACACATACGCGCATGCACTCACGCACGACATACACAGGCACACACATATGAGCCCATTCCCCACACACCCATACAAACACACGTGTACACTCACCACATACTCACACAATGGTTATATGGCACAGCTAATGATAGGTGGGCACTCAAGGTCTGACCAGCCCTGTTGGGCTAATACGTAGGTCAGACATCTGCTAAGTCGTAGCAACGAGATCCTCTTCGTAAATTCTCTCATCTTAGTCATTAATTCATTTAACCCACAGCTTTAAATCGTGCGCAATGTTGTCTCAAAACTTAGCGGATGCAGTGTAGCCTACATGTTCTAGTCCACACACAGTGACCCCTCCATGATGAAATTGAAACTAAAACAGAAAGCCATAAGCACTGGGCAGTTACACAGCAGATGTACGAGAACACATGCAAGGTGGTTTTTGCGACTTCTTCCTACTACTAACATTATATGTTCTGAAGAAGTATGGATGCGTGTACGACTTTTCCCTACACACACCCACACCACACGAACATAGATAGCCAGGCAACAAGTTAAGATCTTCCTTTTTGCTGGCTGCCTAAACAATGAAATCATAACAAGTACATATTACATATAAGGTCAAGCAGGCACATCAATAAATTCACGCCACCACCATTAAGGACGCGCAACAACACTAGGTGCTATACTGACATATTAAATATTTATATTCTTTTTTCGCGGAGGCTACGTTGGCACGCACACCATCCGTAACATATGTAAGCTACTATGTCAATGCCATTGTTTCTTTTTAGCGAGAGAGATTTTTCGATTTTCGTTGGGGGATTACAAACAAAATTGTGCTCTGAGTTAGTGGCAATCAAAATGACTTCATCGGATAACAGATTACACTAAAAGTGAATTCACCACTGGCACTTCACTAGCACTTTCTGGTGCGACCTGTTAAGTCACGTGTTTACGAGTGACTCAAGTCATTAGGATAAAATCCAATCAATCATTGACATCCCAGAACCTTGCATTTAGCCACGAAACGATAACCGTAAAAACCTCGCAAAACACCATTCATACCGTCTCTACGTTTTCTCCTACCCTCTTTGAAAGGATTGC
Source organism: Conus betulinus (assembly GCA_016801955.1). Classification (NCBI taxonomy): domain Eukaryota; kingdom Metazoa; phylum Mollusca; class Gastropoda; order Neogastropoda; family Conidae; genus Conus; species Conus betulinus. The sequence goes on from JADBJO010002476.1 coordinate 52,975, forward strand.
CTGCAGGTCAGCAGTCTCTTGCCTTGAGTGGAAAGACAACAGACAGACACCAGTCCACACTCATGACCACAATAAGAGCCCCAAAGGTCACACACACACACACACACACACACACTCTCTCCAGAGCACGACCAGAGGAACGTCCTGTGTTCCTTCCGCTCTCTTTTATTTACGTTGTCCTGCTTTGACGTCATTACTAGTTGCGTTCTTAACAGGTGTTATTTTAGTTTCTTTTGTTTCTTCTGCCTTTTTTTTCTGTGTTTCAGTTCCAGCAGCCCCGAATCTGTTGTTGTTGGTGATTTTGGACTAGGGGGCGGTGGAACCGACCTTGCTGTGCATGAGCGTGAGTAGGCCTACGATCGTTCGTGGAGCTGGCCTTTGGTCCCCCGTTCAGGTCTGTAGGCCTACTTACTGGACTTTTTCCGAGATTAGCGATGACATGCTTTTGTTCATTTACAGTTTTTTCAAGTGAAGCAACTTTATCGCTTCAGTTCATAATCAAGTCCTTTAACTGTCTGATCTCACTACTGTATCACAGGGTGGATCTTCAGTCTGACTTTCTCCGTCGCTGACAGTCTGGGAGCCGTTAGTTTGTCGTGCAGCCCGCTCCAAAACTTCTTTTCGCAGACATAGTTTTTCTTCATAGTTATTGCTGGTACTGGGTTTTTCTTTGGGAGTCTGATTGTTTTGGCGTCCTCCCAGACATCTGGACCTAGTAGTTCTAGTCATGTTTCACGTAGATTCCTCTAATTTCAGCAGGACCCAAGTTTAGACTTTGCCTGTGTCCGCCATCTTGAATCTGTGTCCCGTGTGTGTGTGTGTGTGTGTGTTGTGAGAGAGAGAGAGAGAGAGAGAGAGAGAGAGAGAGAGAGAGAGAGAGAGAGACTGTTAGTGGCTGTGTCGGTTATTTTTCTGTTTACTTGTGCTTCCTTTGCGATGTTCTACAGAATGAAAAACTATCGTTAGTGACTACACACTTATTCTGGTTATGGAAATTCGTACAGTGTACTTTGTAATTGTCATTCTGTGGCTGTCAGAAACTAAAAATACAGTTTATTGTTAGGTATATACATGACAGAAAATAACCAAATTGTGTAGTTTAAAAAAAGTCTGTGTGAGTGATTGATTGAAATACTCATTTGCCCACTGTATTGTCGCATTTTGTGATAATTTTATTAAAATGGATAACATCTCATAGTAAGTACACCATGAATGCTCTTTTTGAATCCGTTTGTCTGCCTGCTTTGGATTCATACTAATTGTCCCACTCTGATTTTTATTTTCATGTGTTGTTGTTTTGCATATATGATTTATACATGCGTCGTCCTGACACAGAAAATCTCTATGTTCATTTAGAAGAAACTGATTTCTTCTTTTCAAACATTCCAAACACAACGTCAACAATGATCAAAACGGGTCGTAGAATAAATGAGAAAAACGGCAAAATCTGTACGTCGTCCGGGATCTCAGCGCTGCCGATGGCAAGTCAAAGGAGGGTAAAACCAGCAGCAGCTGCTATGCATAGCTATTGTGTTGACACATTGATAAAAGTGCATATGTCACAGTGATAGATGTATCACGCAAGCTCTGTAACACGTGTATTCTTCTTAACAGGTGTGTGAACACATTGTGATTTGCAGACAAATGGTAACAGACGCATCCTTGTCTTGCCTCTCTCCTTTTGCAATTGCCCTTGCTATGTTTTTTTTTTTTTTTTTTTTTTTTTTGGGGGGGGGGGGGGGGGGGGGGGAGGGAGGTCTAATTTTGTAAAGGGTAGATTGGATCTTTCAACCAGTCGCAGCGTCGCTCACATGACTGCGTCTCCCAGTTCCCTGTGGACAGTTGCCTTGCAACCCAAATTATGTTATTCCATTTCATTACAAAGCCCATCTGCATTATCCTTGTTGTATTGTTTTGTATCATCACCATTAGTTGTCCACATCAAGCCTCTCGTCAACGATTGCAAATGGTGAAATGTATACAAGAAAAGGCTGTTTCAAGTGATCCCAGAATCACTAAACTGTTACTGTTTCTTTGTGTTTTCTATGCTATAGTTCTTTCACTTGGTGTAACACATGAGATTGTTCCAGAATTCTACATGTACAAAAATGCCACAATACCTTCAATAAACTTTATCATTCGATTATTCGACCTGCACTATGCATGAATGCATCAGCCAACGTCTTTTTTTTATCTCATGTTTAGCTCCAGATTTCGAAGAACTTAAGAAAAAAATAGTTACATGGATGAGATCACAGCAGTCAAAGAATAGCTCGTGGTAATAGAGTTTGTTTGGACATTTAGCTACTTTTCATTAAAGGAAATATGTGTATATGTAAAACAGGACGTTTGTGCGTCGTTGTTTTACCACTGTGTTCTGTTTCCATAAAAAAGCCTTATACCTCCATGTCAACGACCGTAGACGAAAAAGGTAACAGCTTACACTGTTTTGCAAAGTGTTAAACATGTCCTTTATATTATTATTCCACGGAGGTTTTGTTTTGACAGTCTCTGCTGACCAGTCCTTGTTGAAGATGAGGACTGCTATTATTATTAAATCTTTCCGATAGACTGACTTAATCTTTGATGGTGATTTGATGCCCTGTGCAAGAATAGGCCTTTGAGCTTTGGTTTGAGGAGTCAAACCACCCATCTTAGCTCTTTTGATCTTTGCATATGACTCATGTTGTTATATTGTAGAATCTCAAAGCTGGAACCTTGCTGATATGTTACAGTCTGTCTTGACATGTGTGTAATGGGTCTGTAGATAGTAAACTTATATTTGCCTAGATCGTTGCCTTTGAGAGTAATTTTATGATTCTATTCTTTATGAAAATAGGGGATTCACGTTGCTCAAGAGAAATTCATATACCATTTAGTTTTCCGTATTCATCCCAGAATTTTTGGCAGAATACATGGGAATGAGAACTGGGAAGTCCTCGCGTAATCTTTTGTATCTCTCCTGTTTTAGGTGACGTGTCATTTTTGTGTAGTATTCTCTCAGAAATATGGGTCAAGGCTCGGGCTTTATATGGAGATGTCTAGCGTTCATGGCTCTTGTTTCGTACACACACAAACATTTTGCCTTTTCTTTCTCCTTCCCTGAGATCATTTGACTCTTCAGCAAATGTAAGGTCTTTGTGCTTCTTTAGTTTTTGCAGATCTTTTCTTTTTTTTTAGTTCAATGTCTTCCTGCAGTTTGATCTTGGCCTGTTTGTACTGAAACCTTTTACACACCGCACACACACACACGCGCGCGCGCGCGCGCGCGCACGCACGCACACACACACACACACACACACACACACACACACACACACACACACACACAAGCCCCATCCCCCCCTGCACACACACACACACACACATGCGCGCGCGCGCGCGCGCACTCACACACACACACACACACACACACACACACACACACACACACACACACACACACATATGCCTGATAGTGTTCGCGAGCACCCATGCATGCTTACATGAACAGGTCCCACTGTAAGAGCGCTGGTGATGGCATGTCCCGCTTACCCTCTCCTCATTTATCTTCTGCAGGTTTCGTGGTTGACTGCTCATGACGATGCGAGTAACAGACAGAGGTGTTTCAAACAATACCAACACAAAATACCATGATATCTTTATAATGATAAATCAGTCGATTATCCGACCTACTCTCTGTACGAATGAATCGGCCAACTTCTTTGTCTGTCTCACGCTCAGTTCCAGAGTTCTGAAGATTAAAAAAAATGTTCCATGGATTTCAAGTGAAATAATCACAGTCGCCCAATATCATGAGGTCATTGAATTTTCCTCTTTCGTCTTTTTTTTTTTTTTTTTTAACTCTTTCCCCCGTTCAACTCTGCATCAATAAAGAAAGAGAAAAAGTAAACATAACGCGTTTGTGTCTCTATTTCTATGTTGTTTTCACTTTTACTTTCTGTTTTCCTGTTGCTCTTTCTTTCTGTCTTTCTTTCTGCAATTGTTATTACTATCATCATCATCATCATCATCATCATCATCATCATCATCATCATCATCATCATTCATCATCATCATCATCACATCATCGACATCATCGACATCATCATCGTCATCATCTCCACAATTTTCTGTTACCACTGCAACCATGGAGTTCGACAATCCTCTAATCTTTCTCCCCTTCTGTCGATATAGTTAGTTGATTTATAGTACAGCTACTGACAATATGTTATCACTACGAGTGGTATTAATGCTTTATTCATTATTTTGAAATATTTTTCATCATCGTCACTATCATTGTCATAATTATTATATGTATTGCTATCGTTATTGCTACTACTACTACTACTACTACTACTACTACTACTACTACTACTGTTATTATTGTTATTGATGATGATGATGATGATGATGATGATGATGATGATGATTCTAACACGTATTGTCTCCTTCCCAGCAGCCTCGTTTCCATCACATATCCATTTTGCGCCCAGTGTGAGAAGATCACTGATTGTCCCTTCTCCCTTTTCATGGTCGTGAATGTTGTTTGTCTTGCCTGATGAAAAACAAAGAGGTCTTGTCATTTCGAGGTTTGACTGCCAGAACCCAGAATCTCTCTATATATATATATATGTATTATGAGATACTGGGCTCTGGCAGTCAACCCTGTTTTATTTGTTTTCTTTCGTTCGGCGGCAGATCACGCAGTCATCTCACTCTGAAACTAACTGTGCGTGAGGCTGCCCCACAAAACTGCAGCAGCGGGAAACGTTCCAACACAAATGCAGTCGCTGGAACTGTGCCACAAAACTGCAGCTACAGCTGATGGGGCTCTCTCACAGGTATCTGCCCTTGTGGAACTGCGAACAGCGATAGGCAAGAGTGTAAAGAGGGTTTACACACTCCTGTTTGTTTTAAAACAAATTCTTGTCGTTCAGTTCACTGCAGTCCAGCGATATACACGAACAGCTCTTGTTTTCAAACCCTGAAGTGAGGAAGAAGTGGTGATGGGAACAAGCAAGGCACACGACTGGAATTTCCTGGTCATGATTTTGGTGGTAAGTGGCCATGTTGTGATGGTCATCCAAGTGCGCTGGGATACAGACAATGATGCTGGTTCCATATCCTTCCACGGAGCAGCACCTTTCAGGGGCAGCACCGGTCTCCGCATGGGGAGGCAGAGGTTGAAGGATTCCAGAGAAATGGTGGCACTGTCTCTGTATGCGCAGCGTGAGCTCTCCATCTCTGCCAGCAAGTGCATGAGTTACGAAGCATGGTGCAACTTTAGCGCTAAGCAACAGCACATGTCGGACGACGTTACTGTCCTCCAGAGAGACAGGTACGATGTGCCTATCACATGCTGTATGCAGGAAGATAGCACATGTCGGACGACGTTATTGTCCTCCAGAGAGACAGGTGCGATGTGCCTATCACGTGCTGTATGCAGGACGATGAATGTTGGTCTGCGTACAGACAGCTCCCTTACTCTGAAACAAAGTGAACATTGAACGAGTGGAGAAGAAGTTCACGAACAATAAAACCCTTTGAGGAAGCTGACAACGGCACCTGTGAAGTTCATGTGAAAACTAGGACATATTAGACTCATTCCCAGTCAACAATGTAGTAAAACAAGGCTATGTCTTACCCTTCCCCTTCTTTCTTCTTCTTTCTTCTTCTTCTTGATCTTGCTTTTTAGCAAACTGATGAACAACTTTGGAGACTGGCTTTAAATGACATATTCAGTTTCCACAGAGGGGAAACTTTTCAGCATCATCTTATCATCAGGCCAGGCTGACTGACAAGTGTTTGCAGCACTAGTGCATTAGTCACTTTCCACGGTTGACTGGGCACTGACAGCACACTGTCACGATGATGTCCAGTGCTTGGCAGAGTGTACTGACCCATGATCAGCATTTTCCGGACTTGTTCTAGGTTTGGGCGGACCAGATACCGCCCAAGATCGATCCCACATCTCCTGAGTGCTATCACGGCGTCTACTAATATGAGTAACAGGTGGATGTCGAGGGAATCTTCCAGTGTTTATAGGATGCATGTGTGGAAGGCCTGCCTATAACTAAACACCGAGGTTAAATTGAATGTCATCTTAGTCAGATTTCAGTTGCCATGGTTCTGGGGAAAAAAAAAAACACTCCCCGCAATTAGCTTCTGATGCCTCACTTTTTTGTGCTTTTCCACCACTAGCCATGATCAATGTCAATCCTGGAATAACAGACAGAGCACCTGACTATTCTGTTTACATCAGAAACTTCCACACACTATACAGAATGATGTCGGGCTTAAGAAACTGAAAACTGACTACTCGTTCTTGATCAAGGTAACTAGTCTGTTGGACACTGTTTGTCTGAGTTCCTGTGCAGAAACGTTTTGTAAAATACACCTATTAATTTTTACAAATTGATTCGAAAGAAAACCTTGTTATCTTGAATAAAAATTGGCAGAAGAAGAATAAGGCGTGGAATTGGTTGAAGGAGTCTACTAGTGCCGTTTCTGTTTTATACTCGTTTAATTGTCATTTCTTGCAAAGGGTCCACTGTTTGACTACGTGGTCACAACACTGTATGGAAATGGCTAAATCAAGCGTTTTTCCGTAGCACTGAACGTACACACATTTCACCATCAATATAATGCCAGGATGAGTGGGAAGCACTGATATGTGAAAGGCGCTGATCATAAAGACTGAAACACAAACATGATTTCCACGAAAAAAGCTTTTTTAGAGACTCCGTACAAAAGAGGACTAATGGGTGGAGTGGGTGTTTCAACACACATTAAAAAAAAAAACTACTCTTTTCCATAAGCACGACTCTCGAAGAACAATATGTTGTGCTTCGAATTCCACATGAGCGCTGCAGACGAACCAACAGGATATCATGAGCTATTGTATCGGATGCAGCGCTCAGATCAAGATGTCTCAAGGTGAAAGTCTGACCTGTATCCCAACCAGTGAACAAATCATCACCAACTCACAGCAAGTCTGACCTCTATCCCAACCAGTGAACAAATCATCACCAACTCACAGCAAGT